>CAJQUW010001873.1:0-191957 GCA_907163375.1 Prostheceraeus crozeri
TTTCATTCATTCATCAATTCGTCTCATTGATAGAGACAGGTAGAACTCATGGTTCTCATAACGTATGCAATGGAAAGTTTTAGGCAACCTTCGACAGTTGGCTAAATGTCGCCCTGGCGCGAATGCATACTACGCTGAGACAGAGGCAATCACTTGCAAACATGACGCAGAGAGGTTTAACAAGATTGACCATTGCCGAATGTCCCTTGCGGTATACATAGCTACGGGTTTCACCGCCGCCCTTTACAGGAACGCCCGTCGAAAGGTAGTATTACACCGAACTTCATTTGCAACGTTCAAGTTGACTGATAGCAGATTCAACTTAATGATAGTATTCGCCAGTCCGAAGACTGCCCAGGGCAAACCGCGAGGAGGTTCTATCAAATCTTGCCCCATGGTGGCCCTTAAGAGAGCCGATGGTTCATTCTCGGGAGTAACGTCATCTTACACCCTACCAATTCTGCTGAGAGAGTCAAAGACTCTCTCTTTGGTAGCACTGTCGACTTCCACACTAACTGGCACATGGCTAAAAAGTGGAATGTAGCGCCATTCCGTTGGATTGACAGCAGTTGCTGTCATCGGATTGCCAATCCGAGCAAGATTATTAAAAACTCTGTCTTGCTCCTCTATTCTAGCAAATTCATTAAATAAATTTCGCGGTCTTAACTGCGGTCCGCGAGGAGAGTTGACTGCAGCGTTAGGTGTCTCCATGATTGAAATGAAATGAAATGAGAGGTAGTGGTTTATATACCCCTCTAATGTGACGCAACGTTCAAGTTGACTGATAGCAGATTCAACTTAATGATAGTATTCGCCAGTCCGAAGACTGCCCAGGGCAAACCGCGTGGAGGTTCTATCATGTCTTGCCCCTAGGTGGCCCTTAAGAGAGCCGATGGTTCGTTCTCGGGATAATTGAAGGACTATGGGACTCAAGCTTGCCGCTTCGCCTCCGGCTCGTTGACGGAAGCAGGTGGGCGCTTCTCTTTGATATCTGTAAAGAAAGAAGTTGTTAGTTATCATCTTGAACTCTAAGTTACTTGTTTTAACTTACAGATCTTCTCCGGACGTGGTTCGAACAGGAATCCTGTGATCGCCTCCTTATGGTCGAATGTAAAGTGAAGGCATTCGATACCTTTTTTAGCCCTGCTGTAGCACATCTCGTCTATGCCACGTTCACAGAGGAGCGGTCTTGCGGGCACACGTCCTTTCTTATCCAGGGGAATGTGGAGGCGACTTGATCGACGAGTACTGCTACTCATCACTTGCTGGTGCAGCTCCTGATTAGTCGCCACCACCTTCCCCAACTGCTTTCGCAGCCCTTCCACCTCCTCCCTCATCTTTCTCAACTCCTTCTCCTGACTCTCTCTCTCGATCAGGAGCTGCTCTTCTCTAGCCTTACTAGCGAGGTGCGAGAACCTCTCGCGATCGAGCTCTCCTTCTTTCTCAAAAAGACTAGCTTTAGTCTTCTTGAGCTCCTGAGTGACTCGCGAGAGGTTCTCGGAACTCGCTTTATAGAAGAAGCAGTCCCTCTTCCACACCTCCAACTCATTTTTCAACTTGTCATAGTTATCGACCAGTGGTGGGCGCATAATGAAGTTGCGACATTGAGCCGCAATCCCACCACTGCTCGATAACTTAGCCGGCTGCACCTCGCTATCGAGGTCAACTTCCCTCACCGCCTCTACCTCGCTATCGAGGTAGACACTCTCGACTAGGTCAGCCTTCGTCGAGCCTTTTTCCTCCTCCTCCTCTTCCTCACTGTCGCTGCTACTAGTAGCCGACTCATCGCTAGAGGAGGAGGAGGATTTACTCGACTTCGGAGAAGACTCAATCGGGGTGGGTGAGAGAGCCTTTGCTGGCACACTAGAAGAGGGAGCCTCTGCTGACGCGATAGACTCGACAGCACACTGAGTCTCCAGAATCGGGGTGGGTGAGAGAGCCTTTGCTGGTGCAAAAAAAGAGGGAGGCTTTGCTGACGCGATAGCCTCGACAGCACACTGAGTCTCCAGAGCTTTCAACTCTGAGCTGAAGAGACTTTGCTTCGCCTCCTCAGTCAGCTCTGGTTGACTGCAGCTGCTATGCTTCGCATGCCACTCCGGTAGCGTCTCGACAAGGCGAGATGCATTATAATGCCCCTACCATTCGCTTATTTACACAAGAATGCTTCTTGAAGGCATCACTACGAAAAATCTTTGCACAAACGCAAAGCTTAAAAGCCGTCTTTGCATTATTGTAGTTAACCATTTTCTGAAGTGAAAAGGGGAAAACAATGATTATAATTCCGTAAACGTTTGATAGCAAACGATTGATTCCTAGTTTATAAAAACGGAAAAGAATGATTTTACACTTAGTGAGATGATAGATTTGAGTGTAGTGAGTGGCACTAGATCCCGTCGACAGCCCGAAGGCCTTGTACTGATCACTAGGGAAGTGAGAGATCTTCCCCGATACCCGCTCTTTACAGCTGAAGACATCATTGTCACTGCCCCGAAGTGGTAACAGGAACGCCGAGTCAAAGGTAGTGAACAGTAGCTGGGATCTAACCCCTCAAAGCTGCCTTAGACTTAGTTAAATTTGAAATCTGATAGCAGATTTGAACTCAGCATACTTGAAAACCTTAGTCTACATGTTAAAACTTTGAAAAAACTGAAAATTAAGAATTTTTAAAAAATTCCACATTTTACTACTCATACTACTTTTAAAAAATTTTATCAGTAGTAAAGACATTATCAAACTCTATCACACAAACTTTGAAGTAAGAAGATAGCTTGCCTACTTCAAAAGATAGAGTCCTTTGAAACACCCGATATCGGGAGCTCAGAGCGACGACCGTCGCTTACCTCGTCTTTCGATGAAGTGATCAGACTTGCGTTGTCGGGGGTTTATATATGCTCGGAAGAAAACTTAAAATGGCTCTATCTCCGAAAGTATTCATCGTAGCGACATGCGGTTTGTTGCAAACGATTTGTCTCATCATTCTCTATAATATGACACCTCAACCATTCTCATATGACCACGGGAAGTTGGTGCGTCAGCACATGACCATGTAACATGCCACAAGTGAAAAAATTCCTAAGTGTGGGAGCTCCAGTGTGGTGAAAATTTGAAAATTTTCCAAAGTGTGGAATTTCGACCTGGGACCGTCACCAAAACATTTTTCATCAAATTTTGAAATTTCACTGACGTCCCCCCCCCCTCTGGACAGCTTGCTTCGATTTTGGCTTCCAGTGGACGGATTTTGTCGTGCGATAGCTCGTTTGAAAGCTAAGAGTGAGACAAATTCACTGAAAGAATTGGCTTGTTCCTATCTGTCTTCGTTTAGATGTGAGACGCCATTTAAGATTTTAGGTCGGAGCTCACCTGAAAAAATCCTAAGTGTCAGAGTGACTTTGTATGGGAAAAATTAAAAATTTTCCAAAGTGTGGAATTTCGACCTGGGACCTTTACCAAAGTTTGTTTCATCAAATTTCGCTGACCCCCCCTTTGTTCTAACTTTGGTTCTAGTGGACGGATTTTGTTCGTTCGAGTTGCATTGGAAAGAGGATGAAACACTGCTCGACCACATTTTTGGTTGCGAGTCAATCGGAGCAGCCGTTCAAAAGTTAGAGCGGTTACAAGATTTTAGGTCGGAGCTCACCTGAAAAATCCTAAGTGTCAGAGTGGCTTTGTATGGGAAAAATTTGAAAATTTTCCAAAGTGTGGAATTTGATGAAACAAACTTTGGTAAAGGTCCCAGGTCGAAATTCCACACTTTGGAAAATTTTCAAATTTTTCCCCATACAAAGCCACTCTGACACTTAGGATTTTTCAGGTGAGCTCCGACCTAAAATCTTGTAACCGCTCTAACTTTTGAACGGCTGCTCCGATTGACTCGCAACCAAAAATGTGGTCGAGCAGTGTTTCATCCTCTTTCCAATGCAACTCGAACGAACAAAATCCGTCCACTAGAACCAAAGTTAGAACAAAGGGGGGGGTCAGCGAAATTTGATGAAACAAACTTTAGTAAAGGTCCCAGGTCGAAATTCCACACTTTGGAAAATTTTTAATTTTTCCCATACAAAGTCACTCTGACACTTAGGATTTTTTCAGGTGAGCTCCGACCTAAAATCTTGTAACCGCTCTAACTTTTGAACGGCTGCTCCGATTGACTCGCAACCAAAAATGTGGTCGAGCAGTGTTTCATCCTCTTTCCAATGCAACTCGAACGAACAAAATCCGTCCACTAGAACCAAAGTTAGAACAAAGGGGGGGGGACGTCAGCGAAAAAATTTTTATCTCCGATTGCTTTCAAATTCACCATACAGATGCAGAATTTCACGCTGAATCCGAATCTGGCCTCCGTTTCACCATCCAAGACAACCTAGGCGGTCGCCCATGTCAACCTAGACGGTCGCCCACGTCAACCTAGACGGTCGCCCACGTCCACCAGGCGGTCGGACCCATTCACCCGAGTCTCACACTCTGTCGTTCCAGAGGGGGGGGGGCGTCAGCGACTTGTCTCGGCCAACCTGGACGGCACACCACGACACTGTCGTTCCAGAGGGGGGGGACTCAGACACGACGGCGGCCATCTTGCGCTATCCAGTATTTGTCACTTGCTTACTACTGACGTCGATGAATAAGACGAATATAAATCTTGTCTATTGATTGATGCATAAATAAATAAATAGACTGTAAAGTTATGTTGCACAAAACGACGAGTTTACAAATACGTAGGTCCTCAATGCAGAAGAGCAAATTTGCTTTTCATTCACAAATCACTTTAACTTTGAATGAATGATGCAGACATTATTTTGCGGAAGGCTTCTCTTACCTTTGATTATATACTCGTACAACAAATCAAACAAAGAAATAAGAATCATTCATCTAATTTAAATAACAACAATGAAATTAAAAAACGATAGATCAAATTGCCATGCAAAAGATGTGTGGCTGGTAGGATCCGAACCTTCGACCAAGGTTAACTAGACCTGTGCTCTAACCAACTGAGCTACGAGCCACTAACGCGACTATGTCAATTGGCAGGATCAAATCCTCACCACCACACATCAGTTGTCAAGGCAATAATAATCAATGAATAAATAACACGTCACAATTGTAACCGCCGACATTAAGGCAAGTAGCGGGGATTGATTGTCGACCAAAGCATCTTAAACCATGTCGTGAATACAATTCACTGCAATGAATTGCAAGAATTGCAAATGAATGACGCATGAGCTATCAACTTAAACTGTAAAAAAGAGGCAATTAATTACTTAAAAGAAATTGCTAGCTTCTTTCAATAATTTTTGAAATATGTGAGAGAGAAACCTTTATTCAAAGAAATGAGGAATATAACTATCAGCCGCAGGGCGAGGCCATTATGAACAAGCACTTTCATGAAACTCACCAGCACATTCAGTCAGTGTCCTAAACTACATTGGGCCTTTCCTATGCGCATTGGAGCCATATATTGGGCTGTGTTTGCAGCTTCAATATATTTAGGAATTCAATGCCTAACTTTTTTATGAATAGAGGTCTACGTTTATATCTTAAGAAGCTTGACCCACAACTTTTACAAAAAAATTTCAATACAATACTGATTAGATTTAGCTGCCAATTGTTGCTGTCACGCATACTCTGTATATATAACATATCATGAATGTAAATTATGCAACTATTGCCATTATTGGGTAAATGTACGAGTATAACCGATATAGTGATGCATAATCAGATTGGATTCGGCTTTCGAAACGTAGAATTTTGTATGTTTGCCTCGATGATTCCTACTATTTTGTAATGGTAGAATTCAATATATAGATCCACGTCGTTTCATGAAGCTTTGAATTTTATAACCGAATACTTGCACGTGCATGTGTAGTCCAGAGTTGTAGCCGGTGCCGGACCCTCTGAACCAGTTTGACCGGTTTTGTTTTTATGCTTTGTATTCACTTTCTTAACCCAAAAGACACTTTCTGTAAAGAACATTGAATGCACTCAATTCATAGATGTACACTATGCGTCGCTACCGCGCAGCACTTGTATCGTTTTGTAGACAAACGCATTTATGTGACTGCGATTATAAGATGCAACTAAGATGCGGAACCTATAACTAATACACCAATAGGCATGGAAAGAGAAAGAGATGTAGGTGCAACGGTTTTTTGCTTCATCTTGAGAACGTAACAAAGTGTGAGATATTGAAAATCCAAATATATTCAACCGGTTCCTGATGAGAGTCAATCCACAACGAACAATGCGCAAAAAGCAGCGAATCATTAAAGCATGCTATGGAATGGTCGTGTGCTTTAGAAGACGTCATAAATTCTGTGTGATTTGCAGAGTTGACCTGCATCGAAAAGATTTAAAACTGATGAATTATGGAATACATATTGTGTAAATGTGATAATACTTTAACAAACTATGTCTCCAATATTTATTCAAAATGAGGAAAAAATTCAAATTCCATCTAACATAAAATCTACCGCATGCAAAAATTTAGAATGCATTATAAAAGTGGTTTGGTAAATTTCTCGGGACTTTATGACAAAATCCACGTATTTCCGTTGCTTATGCTTCCACTTGTTTGGAAACCTTTTTATTTCCCATGATCGTAGGCCATAAAAAATTAATTGATTAAAAGAATATTTGAAATGATAAAAAGCACCTAATTTCAATGATGATTGGCAATTTTAATCTTATCATAGAATGGTTTTGTGTTCAAGTGTATTGTTTGCCATTGAAGTTTTGAAAAACCGGTTTATCGGTACCGGTGCGAGATTTCCAAACAGGTACCAATCCCGTGCCAGTCAAGAAATCTGTCCTGGTTCCACTGATGCAGTCATCAGATATGCGGTTCGCATCCGCATGCAATAAGTGAATGGCAGTCCTCGATTTGTTAAGCGAATTATATTGAATCACAGTAAAAGACAAGTATGGCTAATGAGCTTAAATTAATGCCATTTACGTATTTCCACATATTTCGCTTGCTAATGGAGGCTGCACCATTAAAATTGCGGAAATTTTACAACGCAACGTTGTTTTAAAACCCTAAGCGGTTCGAAAGGCGCTTGACGCGAATCAAAATACAGGGCTTGCGTTTGTAAACATGTGATAAGCAGGTTTGTTTTCTAACCGGTTGACCAATTTAAAATCCATCCCTGCCCATAATCCCATCTGACCGACCTATACTGGACCATCCAAAATTTCATTCCCTATTCTCGCTATGTTTTTCTCAGCGGTTTTTCCGAAACTTGTTTATGAATGTTTTAGTAGCTAAATATATTTATTAAACCTATTATTCTCAAATGTTTGGACACACTTGAATATGCAATGTTCTGCTATTTTTCAGATCCTCAATTTGGTACCTTAGCTAAAATAGATCAAGAAAAGAAAAATAGAGAATTCCGTAAAAAAATTAGTCAGGTGAGTATTGGAATACAAATTAATAATCAGTCGCATGCCAAAACGAGATGCGATAACTTGCGGCAACTTTTCTTAAAAATATATTGCAACAATTTTTGCAACCTTTTTGTAGACTGCTCTTTCTTCATTTGTCGTCTCCTTCGCAATTCTCAAGAACCATGTCCTCATTCGTTTCTAATCCCTGTCAAATCCGAACTATGAGCCGATCACTCACTAGCATCGATGCTGCCAAAAGAACCTATGTATGCTCTATGTTCTTCTCTGGTCGATTATTGCGCTGACACCCTGAAATGACTTGATTTTCTTTTTTAAGATGAGTAGCCCAACTGAATTAATATCTGTGTCTGAATAGTTTTATTAAATGAGATTGCTGTCGGAGTAAAACACTGTCGAACAGAAGTATTGTTGATGGATAGCACAAATCAGCGATATCATACTGTCGAACAAAAATAACACAGCCATGAGCTTGAAACATACAGAAGAAAAGAAAAGTTAAAATGAGAGATGTCTCACAAAGCCATCTTCATATGTTACAATCAACAATGCAATCAACAGTCAATTAAGCCTATATGACAAAAGCACATGGTGACTTGCTTTCAGTCACTGCACCTACAGGATACACATATTTAGGAGGAAATAGATTTTTATGTTTGTTAAAGAAGTGTAGATGCCAAGCCTGAACTATGATATGATATGATCTGAACTATCATCAAGGTCGGTGACAAAGCGCATTTACTCGTATATCCATGGATTGGGCTCTATGAGTGGAGCGCAATAATCAGCACAATAAAAGCAGAGCGCAAGGACACCAGAGCCCAAGCGGCTACCAGATATATTGTCAAGAATTGCAAGTGCTCATTTTAACTGCAACTTCCTAAAGCCCTATTTTACAAAGGAGGAACTACTGAATCAATTTTTTGCATTGCTATAATTACGAGAGCCAGGACTCTAGGTTTCTGCGACTTTTATTTTCTAAGTATTTCTGACAATCAATGCAAATTTCATCAAATTTAGCCATAGGGAGCATCAATCCTTGTATATTTCGTCGAAAATTAAGCATATAAATCAATTCAACTTTCTTATAGACCACTGATAAAGTACATATGAAGTTATAAGCAACATGGTCATTCATCCGCAAATGCATCAATGTAATTATTACATGAATAATAGCAATCTTTAAATACTACTCACAATAAGTTTATAAGTAATGCTGTCTACATTATCCTACAAACAGAAGAACCCAAGTTAAAAAATGGACAGGCTGTCTCATTGTCACACTCACCTGTATTCTTATAGAAAAATTTCCATTTCTAAATTGTGCGGTTTTCAAATTTTGACCGCCACTGTCCTGCAAGCAGGTTGAGGGTTGCAAGTTTATCATAAATTATTTGAAAGCTGATAATGCGAGCTCTCGAATGATGTATGGCAAGTTGTTATGCGACACGATTGGAAGGAATCAGAATCGATTTAATTTTGACGTAAGTTAGGTGCATGGTGCGGTTTTTATTATCAGCTCTGCGTTATAAAGCTAAAACGGACATGAACGTCGAAAACAATTGCACTTCGCGGACATACGTTATTATAGGAATGGTACATAAACAATGGAAATCTCCACTGGCTGACGTAGGTGCTGCTGTATTTTGCAAAGATTAATGGTCACAATATACTTCTCTTTAGACAAATGATCAGTTTGATAAAATAAATCATAATCTACCGCCTTTCTGTAAGAATCTACAACTACTACATGTTTCACAAATATGATTCTTCTTAGGATCTATTTGATCTCTCAAGATTCTTCCTAGCAATATTGACATAGATCTGAGCCTAGCTGTTTGCAGAAATTGCATCTAAATGAGAGGGAATACATTTCTAGGAAATCACGCATCAAAGCAGACACGATATGACTTACTTCTAAACTTCATTTTTTCTCGCACTTGAATACTTTTTCATGAAAATGTAATTGATGATAGTGCCGCAGTTCGATGTTTTATTTGTAAAACATTATAAGCTTAGATGCTATTTCATTTACTTTTGTTCTTTGGGACATCATGCTGTCTATGTGCAATTGTGCATACTCTACGCAAAAAATAATATTGATTCTTATTTTGGGAAATGACTACAGCCTTAATGCAAATATAATCATGAGTTGCAGGAAATTATAGAAGAAAATTGGTGCAGTGATTTCGGAATGCACAATTCGACTGAATGATATCTCAAATTACAAGTTTACTTACAGGTTATGCATATGATATCTATATCTAGGGTTTCTCGCAACTTCATCCTCACGTAAAATTTTCGGCAGGTCTTCCTTTTTGGATTTAATCTCAGACTGACTAAATGCTAATTGACCTCCTAAATAGACATTTTATCTACAGGCCTACAGGTATTCGTAAAATATTCCACGTAAACAGGTTATTAACTTGTTTACGTAAAGTAATTAATGTATTGTTATTTTTACATAATGAAAGCCTTTGATATTTTTTCTTGACTTCCCTTGAACTTAAATCCCAAATTGTTTTTTGAAAGCCTATTCATTTATATTGGTTCTTCTCGTATGTATATTTCAGTACAAGTATGAAATGCTCGCAAGCCTACACGGCCTCTGTGCCTAGTTTCAAACACTAAAATGAAATCAAATAAATCAAGACTTCTGAAATGCTTGACAATCTAGAAACTATAGAACACGTAGCAGAAACATCTTCGAAGGCATTTATCAAATTTATCAAGCTTTATACCAATGAGGTGGTGTGTGGTAAGAGGCACTTGTATTTCCTTTCCCCAGGCTGTATGCCTCCTTTTAAATATATATATCAATAGTAGATATCCTACCACAAAAAAGCCTAACTTTTACTAAGGCTAGAAGTCATTCTAACTTCCCTCTCGCGCGAATTCAGTTCAGCTCTATTCACTAGTTGACATGCCACGCGTAGTTACGGAACACCCCAAACATCCGTGGTTAAGGACATTCTATTATTTTACCCGCGTACATACGCGCTGCACTAAGAGTCAGAAATCACTTGATCTGATGCTGTTAAAACATGGAGAATGTTTATGAATACGCCCGGACGAGCGTTTATAGTTTGCGCGTCGTCTGCGGTTGTCTGCTGTTGCCGCTTGAACCACGGATGAACCGCTAAGAATGTTCTGTCTTCCCTGAGCATGAAATTGTAGTCCTATCACATTGTTTAGCCTCTGATACATGCAGACACATGAGACGCAAAGTATATATAACAGGACTGCAAACTATACTAACTTATATAACTTATATTGCAGCAATATCCCGCATAGCCACGGATGTTTAGGGTCGTGTGTAATTACGCGTGGTTTACTCGTGAATTACACGTGATTGAGTCTGTCATGTCACCTAGTGTTGTCTTATTACTTTCTAACTCCCTCTTTAACCTTCTATGTTGAACTTAATCAGTCTGATGTTTCTACTTCTCTTCTGAAGGGCATGTACCTAGACGGAGAAATGACTCATCTTCTGCCCTCAAACTTTGATGAAAAAGCTCTCGATTGAAGCGATTGTAAGATATACCTTTATAGTCAATCTCTTTTTATGCTTACTGGTGCATTTTTATTTTGTAACCGAGTTAACCGAGTTTTGCTGGAATATTTTACTGAGTTATAGCTGAGTTTTTAGGAAAACTCAGTTTTACTGAAGTACCGAGTTTAACTTAAACTTGGTTAATTTCCGACAAACTCGGCTAACTGAGTTTCTTGAAAAACTCAGTTGATAACACTGCTCTGTAGGCAGTTGAAAGCATCCTATAGATGTTTTTGATTTCATACTACATATCTGTTTCTGTTAGTTATTCATCGCATAGAAAAATTAGACTGAAATTCGTACTACAGTCAATTTGAAAGAAAAAAAGTTGGCTTCACGGACGCTCGCTGAGAAGATCTAATTTTGACTTTTTAATTTTTATCTGCAAAATTGTGCGAATTCACCAGGAGTTTCACTTTCGAGTAATATTTTCCTAAAACCAGAGACATGAAATTTTAAGATATGTATAATCGTAAAGCATAGAATGGTTCAGGCTTCATTTCATGATAGCATTTTCAACGTTACGGACGCTCGATCTGTCCATTTCCTAATTTATGCTTGTAGATCAATTTTATACTCATTTCTTCCGGAGATTGTTAATGCATTTATGCTTTGATCAATTTCCCCTTGTAGTTTTGCGTCAGAAAGGCCGTCTAACGGACACTATTAATGATTTTCTTTATTTTTCGATAATGTTCACT
The DNA here is from genome assembly GCA_907163375.1 of Prostheceraeus crozeri. NCBI lineage: Eukaryota > Metazoa > Platyhelminthes > Polycladida > Euryleptidae > Prostheceraeus > Prostheceraeus crozeri. The sequence goes on from CAJQUW010001873.1 coordinate 11,653, forward strand.
CTATTTTTAACACTATCTATCATGGATTGACACTATTTATCATTCCAATTAAGAACTCAAGCATACTAATACATGCTGTATATTTTCGGTGTAGAGAAGCATTTAGAAGATTACAAAATAGCATTACATGCCTCTGTGTACAAAGTTCAGTGATTTAACTTATCATGTTCTATATTCTAAAGGCCGGTTCACATCGGTCTGTATTTTTAGTTCTGTAATACGGATTGCGTTCTGTTTTTACAGAACATCTATTCCGTAAAACAGAAAAGGTTTGTGGCGGTGAGTCATCCTCCTTATGTGAATACAGAACAGGAATTTTGCTGAAAACAGACGAGTTAGTCGATGTTCAACTTTTACAGAACACAGGGTTTGTAGCTGACGTTAATTGACTGAGATTAGCTGACATAGACGCCGTTGAGAAGCGTGCATAAACTGAGAGTCTAATGTAAGCCACGCACTCGAGGCAAGATGACGAAGAAACAACTGCAGCTTCAATTCGATGAATTGCTCATGATCGAAGTTGAGTCTCGTAAACTATTGTATGACACACAATCATCGGACTATGAAGACGTCAACAAACGACGATGTGCCTGGACTGAAATAAATACAGCTTTCGGAGGAGAAAATCCGGAACAATGTCAATCTCGATTTCAATACTTACGAGGTGAATATTCGCGCTTTAAGAGATCGTTGAAGACAACAAGCGGGCGATAAGCTGAAGATACAGAAAATCTGCATTCATGTAACCCTATCTTCAAACAAATGAAGTTCCTCGACCCCTTCATAGTGCGACGGAAGACTTCGTCAAATCTCCCAAAGAAGCGTCTCCCTACTTCATCTGTTGATCTCAACAGCTCGCTCAAAACAGCTCGAACTTATCGGGCCACGACGATTAAGATTCCAGCTCTTCGAAAGAGATAGCACCGTCAAGAAAGCGTCAGCGATCTACGTGTAAGTCATCCATTGAAGGGAAGATGGATGACACGTTGAACTTGTGTGTTGATCTTCTAAGGACGAATGTTCGAAGTACGCGGAACTACTGGCCGATGAACTTCGAAAGATGCCGGACAATCTCCGACAATTGGCTATGTTTAAACACCAAGAGCCGCAGTACAGTATACGAGCTGGAATTATTTGCCCTGAAATAGTAGGCGATATAACACCTGACACTTCATACATTTCTCAAAATCTAATGAGTCTATCGCAATGTAGCCTAAATAAATTTGCATTTTTCTCAATTGGAAAGCGTGCTTTTGTACATCTTACTTTACTGGGCAATCAAAAAACCTCGCGAACATTGAAATATGATAAGTCGATTATACTATGTTGCATTCTAGGCCTTTAGTCTGTAAGCACGGGATGGGCATACGTATATAACCATGAGTCCGTATGTAATCATCTGGCAAGGAGGCTTATGATGATCACAATTAAATATCACAAAAAATATCACACATCCGATTTCATATCTAGTAGACCTATGGATAATGATGCAATTTAATAAGGGCAATACTTTAAATCTCATTCCTTTTTCATGGAAAACTACAAGTGTACAGCACGAATTGCTAAGCTTAAGTCAATATGAAATTCCATACTTTTGATAGTTTTAAACTTCATATATTATGTTTTTAAAACCACCATATTTTTTGATTAAATTTCTGGATAGATGGTGGATATACACTGTACTTAGCATTTTTTAGTATATCTGTTTGACCAAATGATATAGATGGATTTCGGCTGTACCAAAACAATGAAAATTTTATATTCCGTCTAATAGATATGTATGTTTCTCAACTGAAATCGAATAGTCAATCATAACAAAGGGAGGCTGCGCACCTCACGTGTGCTATAAACACGAAAGCAACATAAACCAATGCACTTACATGAAGCTGCTATACACAATGTACATGTATAGATCCTCATCTAAAAATAGAAAGTCTATCAGATGCATTGATTCTGCCAGGGAACAGTCCCACATGGAGAAATGAAAAATTCAGCAAATTTATCTCTCACTACCCAAGCTGCGTGCGGAATTATTGGATCCCATACGTAGAATAGATATATACGTAGAGATAGAAGATGACTGTATCTATCCCTAGACATGCGAAAATACTTGAAGAAGATCTCTTCATCGTTGTCGCGAATATGAGGAATAAACTTGCAGAATTCACTGCAATCAAGTCGACGTTGAAAAGTTGGGCGAATCCACCAGCGTCTTCTTCTTCTCAACTTGCTATGAATCGCGTAGATGTGACGCAGTGCGATGAGAACTTTCAGTATGTCTTCACGTTCCACAATCATGACGAACTGGAAAGTGACGCGAAAGCAAAATCCATACGTGTTATACAGAGTATTGTGAATCGCTTTAGTTGCTCTGGATTTTGAATTCGACACGATGCCAAGACTGGGAACCATCTGTAAAACAGAACCGGCGTTCTGTAATACAGAACATCTACTTCTGTGTAAAAATACAGATGGATGTGAACCGACCTTAAAGGCCGGCCGGTTTACATCCGTCTGTATTTACAATACAAAGGATCGCTTTGTAAACACAGAGTTAGCCCGGCAGCCAGAACGAGTTTCTGCAGGGAACGAGGCCGAAAGTGAGACTCTTACAGAATGATGTACACCCTATGCCTACTTCGAATCGGAACGTCTGCCGAGTTCTAGTGAGTTCCTCTTCTTGTCAGACAAGATCAAAGAAAAGTACATGTAAATCCAATGGGACGCAGATTGCAGTTTTTGGTAAAATGAAATTTTGTATGTTTTCTCTGATTAAACGAAAAGTACTGCCCAAGGTCATAATTTTTGACATGGGATGTCTTCAAGTCATTTCCTTTCATCTTCATGCACTCCTATCTATAAATCTAAACACATCTTGATTTGGCGAGCCTCTTTAAGTCGGCAAACACAAACATTTTGAGCACCCTTATCCACATTCAACCACATTCTCACATACATTGCTGATTAAATGCATGATGATAGCACATGCACATCATAGGAAATGACCTGAAGACATTCCATGCCAAAAATTATGACTCTGGGCTTAGTACTTTTCGTTTAATCAGAGAAGTCATACAAAATTTCATTTTAGCCAAAAACTGCAATCTGCGTCCCATTGGATTTACATGTGTTTTTCTTTGATCTTTTCTGACAAGAAGAGGAACTCACTAGAACTCGGCAGACGTTCTGATTCGAAGTAGGCTTAGGGTGTACATTATTCTGTAAAGGTCTCACTTTCGTCCTCGTGCCCTGCAGAAACTCGCTCTGGCTGCCGGACTAAGTTGGCGTGTCTGTTTTACAGACTTACAGAAGCGAAATGATTCATCCATTACATTTCACAGAAGTAAATAAGTTATTCATAAAGGTCTGTGTTTGTGTCTGTATTTTTTAGTTGTTTGAAGGTTGTTTGACTGTGATACTTGAATTATGGATTCAAGAAAACGTGTTTTTCTAGTTCTTATCCACTTTCTTTCTTGTCCACTTCTCGTCTTCAATGACCGTTTCTGGCGGCTATATTCTCCTCGCAGATATTGGAAACGAGATTGCCACTTTTCAGCACTCTCGGCTCCAATCGACTCAGATATCTCTGCCCATGCTGACCTTCTTTTCACATTGTCTTTATAATCGCTGCTTCTAATGTCATAGAGGCAACTTCGATTTCGTACTTCATTCAGTAACGATTCGTCAAAGTTCTTTTGTGTTTCTTTTTCTCGGAGCCGTTCATCATCGTGAATTCGTGATTGAAATCAGAAAATACACTGTTGACTACTAGCGTTGTAGACTTGACATGCGTACAGTACACTCACACGCACGCTCCATTCTCCGATGTAGCTCATTAGCCAATTCTGTATTTAGAATCGTATTAGAGTTGAGTTTCTTTCAACTCGTCTGCATTTAGTAGAATCAGCCTTCTGTGTTATTCTCGTTGTCGTGCGTGTGACTACGTCATCATGATTGTCGTGGGTGTGACTACGTCATCATGATTCATGTCCGTCTGTCCGATAACACTGAGTGAACTGATATTCACCGCACCGTTTCTACATGTATAAATGTATTGTGCATGCCGCCGCTGAATAAAGAGTTTCTCGTTGCATACACAAGTTGCTTTCATATCTTCATGCAACAAACTTGGCGACCACGCCAGCCAAGTGATCAATGGTCACCACCGCGAAATTGCTGAAATCTGCTAGTTGTTGGCGTTTACTGCAGAGCAGAAAGCTGGTATCGAGGCACGGAGGATCTGGCAGTCTATCATCTTGGAAGCTGATATCATTGTTGTGGATTGGATCATCTGCAGGATTGGAGGACACGGAGGATCTGGCAGTCTTTCGTCTTCTGGAGATTGCACGACAAGTACGTTCTCTTTTCACTTGCCGGCGGCATACTGGTATTATTTAACTATATACTGGTATTATTTAACTATATACTGGTATCATTTAACTTTCTTCTGGTACGTACAATACGTCTGTCTGCTAGCTGTAGGCCTACGTCATGGCTCATTCGATAAAGCCCCCAAGAGAGATAGAACTAGATTCTATTGACATTAACTCCTTTGAAATATGGGTACATGCTTTTGAAGACTTTTGTTCTTTGACTAACCCCAAGATCGATGACGAAGATAAAAGAAAGCTATTCTTAGTGGTAGCCGGATTACCTACCAGAAGTTTGGTTTCCAATTTGGGTACTGATGTATCAACTACCCCAAAAATGATCAATGCCCTACGTGCTCACATAAAGCCAATCAAGTCAGTTGTGATTGAAAGATTCAAATTTTTTAATGCTAGGCAACAACCTGATGAGACTATATCGAAGTATGTAGTTCGTTTGACTGGGCTAGCAAGTTCATGTGACTTTGAGGATGCGATCGTAGACAAAATTCCTAACCAGTTAATCCGAGACCAACTGATAACAGGTGTATCAAACCCAAAAGTGACAGAGAAACTACTTGAAGTAGGAAACATAAAGCTTACTGATGCTGTGAACAGAGCAACAAGTATTGAGCAGGCTGAAAGTGACTTATCGAAATTGTCAGACAACTCTGCCTTTGTGACCCCAGTGGTTCGGACAAATAAAAAAGTCCAACATGAACATGATGCCAAATCGATGCAGTGCTATCACTGTTTAGAGTACGGACATATTGCAAAGTTTTGCAAGAAAAAAGAAAAAACATATGTACATACTGCAAAAAGAATGGACATCGCGAAGAAAATTGTTTCAAAAAACAAAAAGATATCAAATCGCTATTCATCATGAATTCCACAAACTATGCAAATTTACCATACATTGATGGTACGTTGAACGGAAAACCTGTACGGTTCCTGATAGATACTGGCTCATCGAAGTCGATTCTGAGCAATAGCCTTGTTGACAGGCTTGAGTTATCTAAAACCATGAGGAAAGGAACAGTTGTTATGTCCGGCAGTGGAGATTCTATTAATCTTGATCACGTGGTACATGGTATGTTGAGCATCGCTAACTTGAATCGAAAGGTAACTTTCTATGTTGGGGACTTAGTTCCTGATGCAGTGCTAGGCATGGACCTCCTGCGATCCTTGCCGTTTTCCATGTCACTAGCTGAAAATTGTATATTTTCGATAAGTCCAGATTGCATTGATGAGTTTCAGGACATCTTCGACAAAGATTTGAAGGATTCTGTATTGCAAAATTATACACCCAATGAGATCATTCCAATCATTGATGAAAAGCCTAAGAGGGCTCCAGTCCGGCAGTTACCAACCCCACATGAAAAATTTGTTAAGGAAAAAATTTCAGAGCTCCTAAAAGCGGGTGTTATTGAGCCTAGTCAAAGTCCTTGGAGATGTGCTCCAGTCATAGTAAACAAAAAGGATGGTAGCAAACGTATGACAATTAATTACAAGCCAGTCAACTCTCAAACAGTCTTCGATGCGTTTCCTCTACCAATAATTGACGAGCTTATCTCAAAACTCAGTACAGATAAAATTTTTAGCAAACTGGATTTTAGTCAATTTTACCACCAGATACCGCTAAGTGAATCTGATAAGGCTAAAACAGCCTTTTCTGCGCTAGGCCAGCTCTGGCAATTCACACGATTGCCATTCGGGCTCAAAAACGCTGTCGCAGTATGTTCACGAATTATGAATAATCTTTTCAGAGATATAAGCGGTTGCTTAGTTTACCTGGATGATCTCTTAATATACGCCGAAAATAGAGAAAAACATGATGATATTCTTAGGCAGGTTTTGTCAAAAATTCGCCAGTCAGGTCTTGGACTCAATCGTAAGAAATGCAAATTCCACCTTTCAGAGATAGATTTTTTGGGTGTTAAAGTGATTGACGGTAGCGTCCAGCCTACTGAAGAAAGGTTATCTGGAATATTGGATTTTACCTTACCAAATGATCTCAAGTCATTAGAGCGCTTCATAGGCATGGTGACCTATTTTTCAAAGTTCATCGACCATTTCAGCGATGTCATGAATCCGTTATTCAAAATGAAGCAGTTGCTAATCGCAGATAACGTGATCACCAACCCTAAAATCGATTTTTGGTCAGTTGAGTCGACCAACAGTTTCAGTTTGATAAAAGAAAGTTTGCGTAGAGCTGTATTGGTGCTTCCCAAGCCTGATGAAGAATTAGTTCTCAAAAATGATGCGTCTAATGAGTGTATCGCTGCAGTTGTAGAAACAAGTGATGGTCGACCAGTTTCATTTCTCTCTAGAAAGTTGATAAAATCCGAAGTCAACTATGACATAACCGAGAAGGAAGCGTTAGCAGTTTATTGGGGTATAACAAGGTCAAAGATGTTTTTACAAGGTAGAAAATTCAAAGTCTATTCAGACCACAAATCGTTGCAGTACCTATTCAATTCTGACAAAGCTACTCCAAAATTGATACGATGGAGACTTTCTTTACAAAACATGGATTTTACTGTTGAATATCGACCAGGAAAAAACAACGCAGTAGCTGATTGCTTCTCCAGAGTTAACGCATTGATTGATGATCCAGTTTTGGTAAGTGTAGATGAGGTAAGGCGGACTCAGTCGTTTGACCCCGAGGTCAGGGCGATTTCCAATAGCCTAGGCAACGAACGCAAACCCCCGTCTGTCAGTTATAACTTATGGAACATGAGGAAAAAATTAAAGCTGAGAGAGAAAACTTTGTACAATGTCAAGAATTTGATTTTTGTCCCATTTAGCTATCGTTTGAAGCTACTTACCCTGTGTCATGGCTTGCACAAAGGGATAACCTCTACGATAGAAACTCTACATGAAAATTTCTTTTGGCCAGGAGATTACAAAGATATTTCTGATTTTGTGAAAAGCTGTCGTATTTGTGCTCTGACTCGCCCACACTTTTTGAAACCACAAAATTTACCGATCATAACGAAAGCTCCTTTGGAGGTCATAGCTCTCGACTTCGTAGGTCCCCTACCAATGTCCGAAGGTTTCAGATACTTCATCACATTTATTGATACCTATTCAAGGTATGCTTTTGTCGAACCGGTTAAAGATATGACCGCGCAATCTCTAATTGTTGCTTGCAAGAAGGTGTTCAGTTTCACTGGGTTTCCAAATACAGTTTTGTCTGACCGGGGCACGCAATTTTGTATCTCAGAATTTCGTACTTTTCTACATAACTTCAATGTCAGTTGGATGACTACCTGTGCTTATTCCCCAAAAAGTAACGGCTGTTGCGAAAGATTTAATGGCACCATTCAAGAGTATATTTTCTTACCTGACAGACAGAGGTATAGATCGGTCTAGATGGGTTTCGGCATTACCTTCAGTTTTATTGAATTACCGTACATCGATACATTCAGCAACTGGCTGTCGTCCAACAGACCTGTTCTTTAATTTCAAGGTTATCGGCATTACTCCTCCAGCCAGTGATTTAAGTAGGAGTACTTTGTATGAAACGTGCACTCAAAAGTTGTCTGGAAGAATGACAACTTACAGTAATGGCTCTGACGTCAACATCAAACCAGGGCAGCATGTGTTAGTACGTAATCCTTTTAAAGGAAAGTTCGTGGAAAAAGGAAAAGAAGCAGTAGTTTTGAGCAAAAACAATCAATTCTCAGTGAAGTTACAGTACTTAGATACATCTAAGATAGATTCTGTACATTTAAATAGGATCAGTGTGTTGCCGGCCGGAGAATTGAGGAGGTCTAGTCCTGCATGTCTTGAGTACGATGACTCCCATGATTCCCCCTACTATTCCTATCCTCATCATGTTCCACCACAGCATTTTCAGAGCTCTCAATTTCCAACATCAGCATCAGCGGAATCTAAACAGCCACCGACTCCGAGGCGCTATCCTGAAAGGCTACGGAAGAGGTCCGACTTTTGTGGTATAACTGAATCAACAGCCCACTCAGTCAATAGCCCCTATGGACCATGACTTGAAGGCGCGGGATATGTCGTGCGTGTGACTACGTCATCATGATTGTCGTGGGTGTGACTACGTCATCATGATTCATGTCCGTCTGTCCGATAACACAGTGAACTGATATTCACCGCACCGTTTCTACATGTATAAATGTATTGTGCATGCCGCCGGTGAATAAAGAGTTTCTCGTTGCATACACAAGTCGCTTTCATATCTTCATGCAACACTCGTGAACCCTTCTGTAAACACAGAGAGCTAGTCTGTATTCCAGACTCCACCTTCTGTAAAACAGAGGGACTTCTGTAGATACAGAAGCCAAAATACAAACGGATGTAAACCGGCCTTAAGGCGCATGTTCTCTGGCTGATACGAGGGGTGATTGAAAAGTTCGCGGCCCGATATAGAAAAAAGCATATTTTGCATACAATACATATTTATTTTTCGACATAATCGTCCCTACAATCAACGCACTTAGCCCAACGGTGCTGCAATGCGCGGATCCCTTGCTCATAGAAGTGTGAGTCTTTGAAGTCCAGATACTCCTCAACGGCCTCCATGACGTCACTGTTGGATGCGAAGTGCTGACCACTGAGCTCCAATTTCATTTTTGGGAAGAGATGAAAGTCCGATGGTGCCAGATCAGGAGAATAGGGTGGATGGGAAATGATGTCAAACCCACAACCTTGGATGGCAGACATGGCGGTAGCGGAGGTGTGAGCAGGCGCATTGTCTTGATGGAAGAGCACGCCTTTCGTGAGCTTCCCTCTCCGCTTGATCTTGATCTGCACTCGTAACTGCTGCAAAAAATGAGTGTAGTACTCGCCAGTAATTGTCCGACCAGTCTCTAGGAAGTCCAACAACAAAACTCCCTTCGAATCCCAAAAAATGGAGACCATGACCTTTCCCGCGGACCTGGTGACCTTGGCTTTCCGCGGAGTTGGTGATCCTGGGTGCTTCCATTGTTTCGATTGTTCTTTCGACTCTGGCTGATAGTGGTGAACCCAAGTCTCATCCATCGTAATGAACCGGTCCATGAAATTTTCAGGATCTCTTACGAACAGCGCCAGGTTGTCCCTTGAGATGAGAAAGCGGGCTCGTTTGTTCTCTGGTGTGAGCAGTCGTGGCACCCATCGAGCGGAAACTTTGTTCATGCCAAGTTCATGATGGATGATGTTATGGACACGCTCTTGTGAAATCTTCAGTTCGAAGGCAAGCTTTCGCTCGGTTGTACGGCGATCATCAAGAATAATCTTTTGAACATGATCGATCACATCTTCTATGCTCACTGTCACTGGTCTTCCACAACGGGGATCATCTTCCAAGCTCTCTCTTCCTTGCTTGAATTCTGAAGCCCACTTCTTGACTGTGGTGTAGGACGGAGCTTTCTCACCAAGTGTTCCAACCATATCATCATGAATCTCCTTTGGTGTGAGTCCTTTCAAGCCGAGATAACAAATGACAGCTCGATTTGAAACGTGATCCATCTTACGCAACACTTATCTGACTAACTGACTGATAAGTTAGTAACTGAAGTTAAGTAGCTGTGGTTTACCAACAGTTCACCGGATCGACTGATCACTCGTCATGCGCCGTCAGCACATTCCATTGTATCAATCCACATGTGCATAATGGCCTGGCTTTAAGCTTTCTATGTCAGGCCGCGAACTTATCAATCACCCCTCGTACACCGGTAGAATGAAGATGAGATTAGGAAAGCCTTGTTGAGGGCTGACAGAACTATCTTTGAGAGAACGATCTCAATATCGTCTTGTTGCAATTTGAACACTGTATGGGCTCCCTTTCACAATGCTGCGCTCGATGAACATTTCTTTCTGACCGGGAGCTTGCTATGAGATGCTGTCTAAATGATAAAATTGTTCTACTTTTTTTAGCAATTTCTTTTGTTGTTCTACTTCATCGTGTCGGTGTACATTACTTGCAGCATTCATCGACTTGGTTGTCCCAGAATTTTGGCAAAAATATCGTTCTTGGAGATTTTTGAGGTTCTTTTCACTCTCTTGATTGCACTATTGACCGAATGTGGTATTTGATAGACGTCTGATGCTTGGTCGCTCATTACTTTTCCTTTTTAATTGGTATATTTTTTGACACTTCTTATTTTTTTTTTGGAGGCATCGAAGAAATTCAGTTCCTCCCGATTTCATCATTTCTCTTGCTAGCCTATACTCTATCCTATCTTCACTAATAGGCTTAATCCATATTAACTGGCTTTGAACCTCGTTATTACAGTTTTTGCTCTAGATAATGCTAGAGATTAGAACAACAAACTAAATTTAGTCAGTCAACTAAAGTGGAGCTAATGCCTGTGGATGAAAGTAAGTTTCTAAGATTTTTCAGTAAGCGACCGTCCGTTACGTAACGGACGCTCGGAATTTCAATCCAATATAAAAATTCATAAATTCCATTATTCGGAAACTGATTGCAGTACTGGATTACATTGCTAAAACTCGCTTTATATCCGAGGTATGAACTTTCTATGTGCTTTTGCTACCTCTAAAGATAAACTAGAAGTATTTTGAGCGAAACGAACGCTCGCGACTTAATCACTATTTTCAGAAGACATTCTTGTGCAATCTATGATGGAAAAGCAAAATCAAGCTTCAACGACATAAGAATACATTGCATCCTTATTTGAAAGGTGTAAGAGATTTTATGATATACATTAAATGTCCAGATTTCAAATGTGAACAAAAAACGTTTTAATTTTTTTTAAAATGTGGGCCAATTTTTACTATAATGCCAAAATTTCCTCTCATTTCGAATAGAGCGTTTGTAGACACCGTTCATTATCAATTTCTAGTGATTTTGGGTGTTGGTCTACATAATTGATGAACAAATTCATCGAAATCTCAAATGAAAATTTCAACGTCGAGGTTGATGCTTTCGTGAAATTGTTCTCTAGCTCCATGCTCCTCAGAAAAGTGCAAGAGAAAATGCTTTATGCTATTCTCTGAATTTTCTAAATTTACATAGATACTACTGAAGGAAGTTACAAGTAAAAGAATACATAATCAAAATCAAAGATGTTTAGAAAAAAAGTACAATGACGCGAAGTCATTATGCAATCGAACAATTTTGATAAACCGCCTTTATTTCTCATTTCAATTTTCGTCTTCACTTTAGCGAATATTAATTTTCATTCCTCCTATCTAGATGTGCATTGTTATTTCTATACCAATCTTCCCAGCAAACCAGAAACGATGCTAGAATAGAATAGAAGTGTTCTATTCAAAAATGAAAATGGTAGTTTGCACGGAATGATGATCACACATTCAGAAGAGCAAACAATTACAGCATGAAGCAAAGGAACTACATGATTAACGATGAGTATTCTAAAGTCTTTTCGGGATCATGATATGAAGGCAGTGACTTGGAACTCTCTCTCATTCTCTCTAGGCTCACGGGGCTCGAGAATGACTTCTAGCCTATGTAAGATTTAGGCTTTTTTGCGGTCAAGTAGGTTATCTACTAATGACGAATATTTTGAGGGAGGCATAGAGCCCAGGGAAATGAGACACAATTATCTCGTTATGTTCTTGCCACAGACCACCTCTCTTGCGCTTGATAAATGTTATGCTTGTAAAGATTTTTTTGTTGCGTGTTCTATTGTCAAGCATTTCAGAAGTCTTTGCTTGTTTGATATCATTTTCAGTGTTCGACAGCAGGCGCAGTGGGCTTATGAACATTTCATACATTGTGCTTAAATAAGTCCTACGAAAAGGACCAATGAAGAGGGCCAACATAAATGAATAGGCTTTCAAAAATAATTTGGGATTTAAGTTCAAGGGAAATCAATTAAGTAAAATTTTAAGTCAGAATGTCAAAATTTTTCATTATGTAAAATGAATAACACATTAATCAAGTTGGCAACCTCATTACGTAAAATATTTTACGAGTAGCCTACCTATGGACTTATAGATTAAATGGCTAGTAGGTTGGTAAACTAGCTTTTATCAGACCTGAGATTAAATCCAAAAAGGATGACCTGCCGAAGATTTCACACTAGGATGAAGTTGCGAGAAACCCTAAATATAGATATCATATGTATGCCCGACCCGCACCTATAATTGTAAATTGAGATATTACTTCATCGAATTTTCCATTCCGAAATTGTCTACAACAATCTACAACAATTTTCTGCAACTCATGATTATATTTGCATTAAGGCTGTAATAGCTTTCCAAAGTGATAATTAGTTTCTATTTTTCTATACGCAGACTGATACAGCAAGGATGACATCACAAAAAGCTGAAATAGTATTCATAATGTCATATAAATAAAACATCAAACTGATGCAAAACTGTTAGCTACGCGCACATGAAAGAATAGCCAGACACAATTCAAAATCAAAACTTCAAAAGCTTGAGAGCAAAAATGAAGCCTAGAAGTAAGTGTTATCGTGTTTGATTTGTTCCGGGATTTCCTAGAAATGCATTCCCTCTCATTTAGGATGCTTTACCTTTATGATGTAGCGCTGAATCGTTGGACCAATTGAACCGAGTTAACCGAGTTTCCGAAACCCAGTTAGATTTTCACAAAACTCGGTTCCAGTAAAACGTAGCATATATAATGGGGAGTTTTAGGAAAAATAAACTCAATTGCGTAACTTAATTTTTTGATCATAGAATTTAAAACTCGGTTAAGCTTGGTACTCAGTTAACTCTGTAAAGTCAAAACTCAGTTGTTGACAACATTGAGTTTAAATTTATAAATTCATGAATGGGTACATTTTCAAGAGATTTTTGGAAGCATTCGTATGGAAGCATTGACATGTCCATTCTGAACCCTAATAATATAATCAGGAGGGAATTGGAGTTTTCGTCAGTAGGATTCTCAATTGCATACTTGATGTCAGATGCAAATATGAATAGAATCCATCGCTTCAAAGATATTCAAGGATCCCCCCCCCTTGCATGAAGTTGGTAAACACATGTCAGCTACAATACAAAAGAATGAGATGTGATAATAAATTTGATTTTCTAGTATTTCTATGAGCAACGCATTGAAAGAACGCCGGACACGCTGTCACCAATCGGAAGTTCTTGTTTTTAGCGTTAAGTTACATTATTGAAACCAAAATACATGCTCTCGAACATATTGTGAGTAGGTGAGTCACTTGCTTTCAATACGTGTTCGGCAACACTGTCACAGAGAACTTCTGTATAGAATCATCAAGACCTGCTCTGAATAGTAGATTTGAAAGCTGCAACCTCCAAACATCGATGTTTTAGATATCTTTGACTTTGAAATTTGATCCTTTTGTGTGAGCAGGTCCAATCAGCAAATATTAAGATGAAATTACATGTATCTTTCTGCAACAAGGCTCTTTCAATAACTCCTTTTCTCAGTATTTAATATGCATTGATTCTGCATTGTGTTTTCAAAAAGCATCATTTATTGAATAATACTGGAGCACTAATTCAGACGACATGTAAGTAGTGTGGAGAAGGTAGTAATTGATGTACAATCGGGGAAATTAACGCAAAATGCATGTTGTGCATATCAATGAATGTAGCTACAAAAGGTTTAGGGAGTTGTGTCGATAGTCAGAGGTGTGACTTGGGCTAGCTAATGATTGATTCCTGATGCTGGATAAAGTGAGGACTATTCAGATCTGTTTTCATTTTTCTAGTGAGCTCATTATCAGCTCAATGTTGAATAATTCTACATGCCCTATCTTTACATGCATATGCTTGAAGAAATTCAGCAACTAAAAAAAATCAATTACAGACAATGCAACTTTAAAACTTTTAGGAGACACAGATTTTCTCTGATTTTCTCAAGGCAATTCTTTTTCAAGACAAATTTGTAAAGTGTGGCAATAAGGGAAAGACGTTGTCTTAAAAAATGCTTAGAGCAGCCTACTATTCAAAACTAATGACTCGTATCCACTGCAATAGTATAATATTCCCGTTCACCAAAAACAAATGCGCTGCGTTGTACGCAGAAAATTTCAAGATATAAAGCAAGCCATAAATTCATGCACAACTGCTGATCTTGTTACTCAGTGTGTCAAAAGAGTCGACATCGACATTCCAAATCAAGTGAAAGTTATTAAATGTCTGACAATCCATTTGATGGAAATTTAAATTACCTTTAGATATGAAGCCTCGAACATGCATTTTCGCAGTATCCTGATCTTTATCCAAAATTCTATGTAACATATTTTCTTCGGTTAGAGTAGATACATCCGAACTGCCGTATGATTTATGAAAGTGAGAAATAAACGGTCCTCCAACGACGTAATTCGAGATGATTGGCATTTTGTCTATATTGCTATCTCCATCATGACCGAAATTTGCAAGGAAGAAGCTCTTGGTTATCGTCCAAACGCTGTAGATAAATCTATCCAATGTAGGCACGTTAACAAAGGTTTTAACATCGGCACGAACCACGTAAGACACATCAGGACAGAATGCTTGCACCCATCGTAATGCTGTTGGAAAGTGTGTTTTAGACGTCAAATGTTTCGTAGAATAATAAAGATCTTTGCGCAGCGTCCATTCCCTCTTTATTGCGAGGGCGAGATGGGGTGCTGCTGCTAGACTTTCACTGGGGTCTCGTCGGATATGAAAAATATATACCAATCTTCCGCCACTATTATGATTGTTTTTGGCCCAAGAGTTGCGCAGTGCTTCTCTCTCAGCGAATTCGTGTTCCGTCGACATAATTATCACTATTCCTGACATCTCATGGCCAGGAGTCGGACAACGGCTTGGGGAGTTGTATTGAATGATGTGCTTGTCATATAAATCGGGCTTCACGGGGCTGTCATCAACACTGTTGTGTGGCTGAAATTCCAAGTCATTTCGAGGCGCCTTCACCACCGCCTCCTCCTGTGCTTCCTCATGATCTTTCACCGGTGCCTTCTCATGCACTTCATTCTGTTCATTCACCAGCGCCTTCTCACGCGCTTCCTCCTGCTCTCTCGCCAGCCTTTTCTCACGCGCTTCCTCCTGTTCTTTCGCCAGCGCTTTCGCCTCTTCATACTCTTCTTGAGGTAGTCGTTGTATTGCGTCGAAGGGTATCTGATCTCTAAAATCATCACCTTCATCTCTCTGTTCAATTTCATGCATCAGCCGTTCTTCTTCCGCTATCTTTCTCTCTAAGATTTCTTCTAGCCTGCGTTTGTCTGATCTCTGTCTTATTTCTTCCTCCAGTTGATGTCTAGCTCGTCGTATATTTATAAGAGCATTTTCCTTTTCTCGCAACCTGTCTTCTTCGCCAGGCAAGCTCTCACGTGGTCGGATTCGAATTTTCCCAATCTTATTTTGATAGCTCTTGAAGTCATCCGTCCTACTTTCTGGAACGTATTCAAAGTCAAGAACACTGATGGCAGTCAGGACAAATGTGACCATAATGATAAATGCAAATGCGCGGAAGACGATGCGTTTAGAAACCATGGTATCTAATGTGGACATGAGTAATGCTGACAACTGGAGAGCATTAGATCTCTACCAAGTAATCTTTTCATTCCCTCATTGATTTGTGCAGTAGCACAGCTGTTTCAAGAAGAATTCGGTGATTTAGTGACTATTAGCAACTGAAGAAAACCTGTTGCCATCTAAATGCATTACATACAGAAGAAATTCATTTGTCATCAGAAAGTAAATATAAGAAGGAATATCATGTTGAAACACATTCACAAAGTAAAGTTTTTGTCTTTATAGCCATGACCCTGTTCAACCTAATGAGGTCACTCAAAAATTACGAAGTCGCTTTTCTTCTTCTTATTGAACCCTCTCTCTATCCCATAATCGGTTCCGCAACCGCCTCATCGATCACCAATGATTATCAAAAGTATTAATTGATTGGTGTCATCGAATGATTTCATTTGATTGGTGTTCGTAAATGATTGCAATTAATTGATTGATTGATTTGTATTGTAATGAGGATGTATTTAATTGGCTAATTTACTCACGGTACTGTCACTACTCATGGTAGGAAAAAATGCCACTTTCACTGATTTATTTAGATAAATATGCTTACTAAGCATGTATAATTCACAAATCGCTTTCAGGATTCTAATCAGGACCTATTTGGCACATAAAAAATTAGTATCTCTATATGCCACAATGCTTTTATGAAAGCCTCTAAAACTGTATTTTGTGTTCTGCTATCCACGTATAGATGTCGTTGAAGTTAGCACCAACTTCAACACCAACTTTTTGAATAGAGTCTGTACAGAATAAGAAACCACATGTTTAGGTACTACTGATGACGCAGAGTTTGTACAGCCAAAAATTTTTCCAAAATTCGAACTCCTTCACCTTCAAAATTCAAATTTAAATTCAAAAAATTGGTGCAAGTATTGGTGCTACCTGGTTAGCGAGTTTGTACAGCATTCCGATGGAAAAATTTAGATACAAGAGCAAAAACCTGAGTTTGTACAGCAACTTCCAGCACTTTCCTTACACGAACAACCGGAAAAAACCGCCAAAAACCGATTTTTTCAAAAAAAGATAAGATTTTCCAGAAAAGTTCTTGTTGCTACATGGAAAATGAGTTTGTACAGTGCTGTAACCGGTGGAAGAGTGTTCTACTAATCCAGTCTGAGTTTGAACACATACTTCTCCGACACTCCAGCACTCCTACGACCGGTAAATACCGGTTATTGTACAGTAACTACAAGAATACTACCCATTTATGATCATGGAATGATAAGTTTCTCTTAGTTGGATGTCAAAGTAAATGACTTCAAAGTCTCTTTTACCTCATGATTGTGGAAATACGACATGGTCTGGGTGTTTTTGCATCTGAGTACGTTTTCATATAGTGTTGCGAATTAAACTCCGATGATGTGTTGGGAATGTAGTATGAAATGACGGTGATGTGAAGGTAATAGAGCAACTGATCTTTACAATAAATTCCTAAGTGCTACCTTATCGCTACCTAGAATATACATTTTCACATATAGAAGTGGATCTTGGTTTATTTGTGATTGCAGAATTGATTTAGCTCATTATTTCGATACACTAGGTGACATGCCAAGCTCAATCACGCGTAATTACACACGACCCCAAACATCCGTGGCTATGCGGGATATTGCTGCAATATAAGTCATATAAGTAAGTCTAGTTGGCAGTCCTGTTATATAGACTTTGCGTCTCGTGTGTCTGCCTGTATCAGAGGCTAAACAATGTGATAAGACCTCAATTTCATGCTCAGGGAAGATAGAACATTCTTAGCGGTTCATCTTAGTGGTTCAAGCGGCAGCGCAGACAACCGTGGACGACGCGCAAACTATAAACGCTCGCCCGCGCGTATTCTTAAACATCTCCCATGTTTTAACAGCATCAGATCAAGTGATTTCTGACTCTTAGTGCAGCGCATATATACGCGGGTAGAAGAATAGAATGTCCTTAACCACGGATGTTTGGGGTGTTCCGTAATTACGCCTGAATCACGCGTGGCATGTCACCTAGTGTAGATTTATGTTTATGTGAGATAAAAATGGGCAGTGTTTATAGTATGTAAGCGTATTTTGAAGCTGAATAGGCCTATTTTTAAATAGGATACATACATGAAATGCTACAACTGATATACGTTCAAAAACAGAATTATCCTATTTTAGAAATATACGAGCGCATTAGAGAAAAGAATATCAGAATTAGGCCTAAATATCGTAAAGGTTTCTCGTTCTTTCTGGACGTAGATCCTTTCGTTTGATTGACTTGAAATGGCATCTAGCTGTTATTAATCGATCGAAATCCATGAACTCGAAACAAGCTTGGATCTTGAGCATTGCACCCTATTGTCGTTTGAGACATCTATGATTTCAAAATATGTTGGTGACGATTTTATTGACACATGCAGGAGTGTATCAAAAACTTAAGCGACAAAAATCAAAATTTTGTACGTTGTCGCACCTATCTCGATGGGCCTTGTCGCATTTACCCCGGACCTGCTTTTCACTACCAAAATCGATCGGGCTACGTAAATAATGAAGAGGTATTCGATCGAATCCGCTATTTCGTGTGGATGAACTTGACATCTTACTGTGATGTAAAAGGTCGCCCATATTTAATTCCAGCTTGCTTCTCTTGACAGCAAACAAAATTTGTTGCAGAGTAAAGCAGATAAGGCCCAATTTTCAAAAACTGCCAAATCGTTCACCAAGTGCCAGGGTGGTATGCAATACTTTTGCGAAATAAAATGCCTTAGAGATTGGCTATCGATGCAGGCACATATGGATGCAAACTGAACGGTTTCTTGGCTATGAGCTATTGGTTTTGGCTACAACCTAGTCGCATTTACCTAATGTTGCATTTCCCCAAGCCAGCCTATCGTAATTATAATCCTGCAATATTTTTATACACTGCATGTTCAATATTTTCATCTACAATCAACGATCAAGGTCACTTAACTATCACATGTTGATTTAGAAATTTGGCGGATGACTGAAGGTCGAAATTCCATCTTTTGCAGCGAATTGCGTGTACATGTATTTGTATTTCTTAATCTATTCGCGGCTGTTTATGTTTAAATGGCACATAGAATTACAAACTTTCACATAGGAAAATGAAGTAATATGTAAGTTTGCTAGGTTTACGCTCATTTATACAACATAATTTAATTAGTATTAGCACATGAGAAGATCTAATTGTTCAAATATTTGACGATGAACAAATCAACAAAAATGAGATTAGCAATGAATATATCCCGTAAGTTTTATATGTCAACATTTTATGGCTACTGAACTGAGAGCCTAACTAGCCTGCCTGACTGTGATACAATTTTTGATGCATCCGGTGATTAACATCATCAGTTAAGGTTCAGAAAATCAACTTCCTATTTCTATCAGTTGGGTTGAACCTACATACAAGGTTTATAACCTACATTGCGGTTATTGCAATGTAACGCATATTTCATTTGAAGGAGCTATACTTCGGGTTGTACGACATAACTTGAAAATCAGTAGGTTGCCTTCCACACCGCTCGTTAAGACATCTGGTGATCACATTCTTTCATTTGAAATTATTCACATTATCAACTTAGTGAGCATGTAGTGTATCTGAACATGCGTGACTGATTACAGAGAGCGTCTGTTCAACAACTACGATTAGTACTCCCCTGCTCTCATGTTTGACCGATAAGTCTTAAACATTTTTTGAGTGTGAACACGAAATTGAAATATTTTGACCACTACTTTATTCCGCTTGTCATGAGCATTCATGAAATTTGTTGTAATTGATCTTATCCCGACCATTTCCTTTTGTATTTTAAAAACTTTATCGCTTGGTCACATTTTTGGTCATTTAAGGTTCATCGTATAGGCTATACGCAAGCCTGTACAATTCTTACTTTTATACCTGTAACGTGAGATTTCCATGACACTTGAGATTCACTGTGTTTCAGCTATGCACATGATCACCGACTGCTGTTCAGACCTTCGTGTGCTGAGTGATAGTCTCGATTTTAACGTAATGCTGTGTTAATGAAATATACGACATTATGTCTGCAATCGGTCTTCTTAACAATACCTTTGATTGTTTTCCGGATTTTACTAATACCTAACCAGTACCTTAAATTCACATATGCAGACAAACCTTTTCCCTTTGTATTCTACGGTTTCCATTGTTTCGTCCTATCAGCTAGACTATGGACAAGTATATGCAGTTGTTACATTTATTATACCTTCGATTGTTTTCCAGATATTAGTGATGAATTACAAGCAACACTTATTATCAAGATTGTTGTTTTTTGCGGTGATTTTTAAGTGCATTTGTAATTGTTTTGACTACAATTGGTTGACACAACTTAGTACAGGCATCTTCAGCGATGTTCCTCTTTTCTATACCTTGTAGTTGTTTTTCTATATGCGTTTCGGACTGTCCGATCATTATCGTATCTAAGATATTCGGTCTTCATTGCATAAATGTCGCAAGTCATTTTTATCCTATCTGACCTTTCTATGCTGTGCTTCCCACTGTAATAGAGTATGTAAAAATTGAGAACTCGATATTCATCTGTCGTCCTTCTCCCATGTCAGCATTTGAATTTGGTGCAGCTATTGATTTTTGGAGTACCGCCTACATCAAGCTTTCCACCTGTGACCTTTATGACGTACATGTACAACTCGGTCTTTTTCCAGAGTTTTGTGCACCATTCTCAGCAGAGTTCATATTTTGATGGACAATAACATTTCTTGAAACAAAATATTGTTTCAACTCGTTTCACTGGTGGAAGATAGCGATTCAACCGACAATTGAATTTTGAAACAAAACCATCGCATCGCTGATGTAGTTACTGTACAATAACCGGTATTTACCGGTCGTAGGAGGGCTGGAGTGTCGGAGAAGTGTGTGTTCAAACTCAGACTGGATTAGTAGAACACTCTTCCACCGGTTAGAGCACTGTACAAACTCATTTTCCATGTAGCACCAATTGATTTGTTCATAAATGGGCAGTATTCTTGTAGTTACTGTACAATAACCGGTATTTACCGGTCGTAGGAGTGCTGGAGTGTCGGAGAAGTATGTGTTCAAACTCAGACTGGATTAGTAGAACACTCTTCCACCGGTTAGAGCACTGTACAAACTCATTTTCCATGTAGCACCAAGAAATTTTCTGGAAAATCTTATCATTTTTTGAAAAAATCGGTTTTTAGCGGTTTTTTCCGGTTGTTCGTGTAAGGAAAGTGCTGGAAGTTTCTGTACAAACTCAGGTTTTTGCTCTTGTATCTAAATTTTTCCATCGGAATGCTGTACAAACTCGCTAACCAGGTAGCACCAATACTTGCACCAATTTTTCGAATTTAAATTTGAATTTTGAAGGTGAAGGAGTTCGAATTTTGGAAAAATTTTTGGCTGTACAAACTCTGCGTCATCAGTAGTACCTAAACATGTGGTTTCTTATTCTGTACAGACTCTATTCAAAAAGTTGGTGTTGAAGTTGGTGCTAACTTCAACGACATCACGTATAGCTATTCATTCTCATGTTTTAATCATCTCAACAGGCATGATGCATGAATTTAAATCTGTAATAAGATTCATCAATATTCACATCAAATTATGAGCATGGTTATACGCATGTGTTACCTACAATGGGTCTACTGAAGGCACTACCCAAATTGATGACTATTATGCGCCTTCTAAAGTGTGTGGGCCGCTAGCCCGTTACATTTTAAATTAGAGCGAAAAAATCAAAATCAAGAATAAATCTGTTCAAGCGGTGATGATAAATGATTGCAATTAATTGATTGCTTCCTGAGCAATTAAAATTTATTGATTGCTTGCTTAAATTATTAACAATTGATTTTTGACACCCCATTCCGATTGCGTAAACGTCTCACGTACATCTAAAGGCCTAATATGTACGTATTTAGATCAAAATTCTTTCAGATTGAATGAGGCTTAACACTAAAAATCTGAAATATCAGCTAAAAATGTCTTCCAACTGGTAAATTCTGAGGTCGAGCATGGGAGGCTATGTCTTATATATTTTAAAAAATGGCAATTTCTATTCCAAATTCTATTCAGCAAAATCAGGAGATCTCTTAAATAGAGATATCCACAGTCGGCATCTTACACAGTTAATCATATTCTATGGTGAATAAGAAACTGTTCATTGCGAAAGTTGGCGAATATAGCAGTCATAATATTGACAATGTCCGTCACTACCGCTGTAGTGGATTGATCGAATAAAGAAATCACACTTCAAAAATCGAAAACGAGAAATCGCTTGTCAAATGACGAAGCTGCAAATTTGACATACATAGCGTACAATCATAAAGCTGCGCTTGGAAACTGAAAAGCAAAGGTTGACGACAGACCAGACAATATTTCGATGCAATGGAAAATACTCGACACTAACATCGACTACACTGTAAACCGTAGACCGACAATTATCCTACAAAATTACTGACAAAATCAACCGACGATTGTCACCTCCAATATCCTGCGATATCTGACGAATTTGTAGGTTCTCCACCGACATCGAAACAGATGCTTTGTATGCAAATTAACTAAACAAAAACTGTTGAATATTGATTGATTTTTTCGATTAGTGATTGCTTGACTTTTGGGCAATCTGTACTATTGTGTGGCAAAACCATGATTTATTTTGACATAATTTGATTAATTACCTACAGTTTTGATGAAATTTAAGCTATTTGAGGGGTGTTCAAAAAGTTCGTGCCAAAGTGTTAATCAACATTTATTTTTCTATTTTAGTTATGTACATGTACCTATAATTCGCGATTATGAATAACTAATTTAAGTTCAAAAAGAAGAGTCACTTTTCAACGTAGGTTCCATTGTTCATCACACATTTTTCAGCTCGATTGCGCCATGCTAGAACTGCTCCTTTGAAGAAATCCGTTGGCTTTTCGGAGAGAACATTCTCAAAGGCCTGCTTTAACTCGCTGACATCCTTGAATCGCCTACCTTTCAATTGTCGCTTTATTTGGGGGAAGAGATGGAAGTCACATGGGGATAAATCCGGACTGTAAGGGGGATGAGGTAGGATTTCGAATCCATGTTGAGAGAGGGCAGCAACACATTGCCGACTCCTGTGCGCGGGAGCATTATCGTGGTGAAAAGAATTCCACGGGAAACCTTCCCACGTCTCCGCTGTTTCAGAGAATTTTATTAACTTTAGCACGAACTTTTTGAACACCCCTTTTTGATCTAATTCATTGCTATTCATTTTGTCGCTTTTTGTCAGATATTGTAGGTGCTCAGTAGCAATCATCCTACAAGAACCAACAGTGACCGACAAAATAGATTTTGTAGGATAAATGACTGTCAATTGTCAATCAACGGTTTACAGTGTAGTCTCGTGGCTTCATCTTCCTCCCAGGACAATTTCGAGATTGAAAGTGATGAAAATGATGATCAAGATGTGTTGGAGATATATGATACCGATGACCGGTGATGATTTATTGACTGCTGTAGACATTAGACTTGCCGATATCGCCGTTCTGAGTGGAAGCTGTCTGAAAAGAGCAAAGTTTTCACAAGGTAGATCATCGAAAGTTTTTATGACGCTGACTACGAAATTTCCTTCCTCAAAATAAACAAGTATGGTTTCTATGTCTCACCAAGTGTTAAGGACGGTTGCAACGTCAAAAAGTGAATTCCAGATTCTCAAAGGCATCATCTCTCTCTCTCTCTCTCTCTCTATTTCGAAAGTGAATTCGGAAGGTCTATTTCGAAATTGTCACTGCGATGATCTTCCCGTTTGTTATATTTCGCAGAGTAGACTACAAAACTTACCACGTGTGCTGTACAAATTACAGTACAAAATATTTCACTTTTTAACCATCTGATTTTACTGCTTATGTATCGATATCATCCATAGAGTAAGTACATTTAGATAGAGTGGTAATTCAGCATTTATTAAATCCTCAATGTGTATACACTTTCGATTTCATAAAATGAACTTGACACGAAACCCAGCATCAGATGTGAGATATACGAATTTTTGCACTTTTGGAGAAATGTACACGAATTTGACTTATTTATGACAGGAATACAGAAGAAAGAAAAGTAATTTAAGAATACCCCCACATCATGACATTTCCTTGAGAGGCAATGGCTTATTATATTAGCAATTCGATGGCTTACCATTGCTTTAAAGCTCATGCCTTACTATAATAAGATTATTTTCCTAAGCGTGATCATATCACAAACTACATGTACCTGCCACTGAAGTATCAAAAGCATCATCATTAAGAAAATGATCTTTAAAAGGTGTAAATGGCTCAACATTACTATTCAGCACTATTCAGATTCAAGAAAAGACTCCTTGTGAATCATAAAATAATGCCGCTGAAAGTTGAATTAAAAACATGACATCTCAACCAAGAAGCTTTCAATAAGATCTCAACTTTTCGTTGCATTATAATGCAGCTCATGAAATTTCCTTTGATAATCAGCGCAATTTCTGCTTAATCATGATGCTTGTTAGCAAATATTCATTCCTTTGATATCCAACTTGTTTCACACTACTTATAAAGGGGGCGTCATCTCGGTAGTATATAAATGCAGGAATGATTTGAAAAATTTAAGCTCTTTTGAAAGATTTCTCAAATAATTTTTTGAACAGTAGGAGCGGAATCTCCGCAAAAAACTGAATCTCTTGATACAAAAAATTTTTACTGTCTGCAGATACTTTTTGAGTCGACACTGTACCTACATATACTTACTCTATGATACGAGTATATGATGTCAACTTATACCATTACATTGAGTGACCATTCCCAAAGTTGACGCGTTGTCCTACAGCAGAGTCCTACAGTGTCAGCTAATTTTTTGAGAGCAAATCACAAAAAGTAACCGGGTGTTGTTAGGATGTTGTTTTTTAAAACGCAAGGATTGTTTTAATCAGGCGAAGAAGACTGCGGCAAGTTCATTGCTAAAATTGGGTTAAGTCCATAGAGTAGGTATCATGATAGGTATCTTAGATAGAGTGGTAATTCTGCATCTATTAAATCCCCAATGCGTATGCACTTTCGATTTTATTATATGAACTCGAGGGGGATATAGTTGGCAATTGTCACCAAATGTGAGATATGCAAATTTTTGCAGTTTTGTAGAAATTGCCACGGAATTGAGTTATCATTATTGTAATGCAGAAGGAGGAATGATGGCATTTTACCAAAGATGTTTAATTGTTTGAAAGGACCAGATGAGAAATAGATGCCTAAATTTGAACCCATTTTAGTAAGGTCCCTTATCGTGGCAAAAAAAGCATTACGGCAATGGTGCGAAATTGCTGTTTTGTTGGCTGTGCGATGAGCGATGCAACAAAAAACCTTAGAAATGGCATATGATTTATAGGATAATTCACTGATATTGTATGGTAAGTTTCAAGAATATTCATTCAGTAGTTTCTCTGAAAAAAATTTCTAAAGATGAGAGCGGAAATACAGCAATTTAATGCAGTACTCTGTCAATCCAAGTGGAAGAAAAAATATTCACATGAAGACTGATGGGGTATCAATTGCTAAACACTCAACTCCCTCTGTAGAATTCATGACTATTAACAATTTCAGCGAGAATCCGAATAATGCACTGAGGAATCGGCTATTAATAAGGCTCACAGCTGTCAACAACGCTGTTCGAGTCATTCACCGGACTGAAAATACAATGGATCTATACATTGCAAGCAATTAGCAGAGGGCATTTTAGGGCCAACAGGAATCGATCATCGCATGTCTGTCAATGTCAAAGATGTTGACAGATGTGCATTGTATCATAGAGTAGGGATATACCTACTCTATGCATTGTATAACATGCGTAGTATATGTTGTTTGCCTTTATTTGCTTAAGCCAATTTTATATCAAATTTTCTGATAGTTCATATATATTTTTTCTGTTGTGTCATGTAATATCTTACCACAAAATCATAGATGCACGTTAGATTATTTGCCAAACTTGGCAATCGCTTCTGGCGTGGCCGAGCACTGGTGGGCACAGCAACGATGTGTACAATTAGGTCCCGTGGGCTACTTATTGCAAGGAAACAATTAATCTAACTACATGATCAAAAGTCATTTTCCTGTTCAGAAAAGTCATTTAGTCATTTATTTGGTGAATTACAGGTGAAATTTATTCTGCTTTCATCTAAAAATTAAGCAATTGTTTTTCGTTTGTATTATGTCTATATAACATACGCTCTTCAGATCAAATAATCAACTGACCATTGATGAAAATTTTCCGGAAAATTTTGGAAAATATTGGAAAATTATGGAAAATTTTGATTTTTTTGATAGGCCTTATAATTTGAGCGCTTCCACTGCCGAGGCAGCTACGTACCAATAAATTGGGTCTAAAGCTCTTAATTTTATCATTATTTCGATTAAAGCGATCGTAGCAATACGAGTTCCGTCCGCCGATTTTTGAACATTCCTTTGCCACCAGTGGCTTGTACTATGAATTGTTAGCATCTTTAATTATCACACAGACACCGTTTGGGATAACGTGAATCTTGCTTTACAATAGGGGTATACAGTAATTTTATGCAATGTGAAAGATCTGGAGCAAAAATAATGTACTTCATTTTGGAGGCTGCTAATTGTTGGCTTGAAAGTCAAGCTTTATCATGCAGCGTTGATCATAGTGATGCAATTTCTCCATGTGTTGATGAACATGTCATGAAGTATAGGCACGCAGTCCGCGCAGCATATTGGAAGATATAAAGATTGCAAACTCGTGAGATACTTGGAAACTAAAGATATCTGTGATGAGTAAAAGAATACCTATGATATCTTCTAACTTCTGGCGCATTGTCCGATATCGTCGTTGAGGATATGCATCCTCCATTTCTAGTTCAGATGGTTCAGATAGTTCCAAATCGATTTCAGATCTGCCCAAATGAATTTCAGATATGGTCCACATGAATTGGAGATCTCCAGTTGAATTAAAGATCTTTTCAAAGTTGAGCTAATTGCGACAGATATCTGAAATTCAGTTAGCGAAATCTGAAATCCATCCAATGTCTGAAATTCAATTGGAAAGAATTGAAATAGACATGGAAAAGGTGCAGTTGGTACCAAAAGTTAACATGCAGGGATGATAGAGAAGTTTTCGGACTTTGAATATTGCAGTCTTTTCAAACGACTATAATAATTAGTCTCCAAAACAAAGGAAAGAACGTCAATCACCGAAAAATTACTTTCAAAAATTTTCCAGAAAATTTTGAAAAAATTGGAAAATTTTCTGCATCACTACCATAGAGTAGGGATCGGTGTGTTAACTCAAAACAGTCTCTGTGCACAGTGAAAATTTTTATATGAAAAGATTCAGTTTCTTACGGAGATTACGTTCCCGTGGTCCAAAAATTTATTTGAGCAGTTCTACAAAATGTCAAAATCTTGCCAATTTATATACTACCGACATGACTCCTCTAAGTAGTATGCAACAAGTTGGATATCAAAAGGAGTGAATATTTGCTAACAAGCATCCCAACTAAGCGGAAATGAAGCTGATTATCAAGGGAATTTCATGATCCGTTTTAAAGTGGAAGTCTTCATAAAAAAATCGACATCTTACTGTGCTTTCTTCGCTGAAATTTCATATTTCTAATTCATGAAAGCAATAACAGGTCATCGAGTTGCCAATTTAGCAAATATTACCTCACCAAGGCTGTCATGACATGGACGATCTGTAAAATAATATCATTTCCTTCTGCTTTACTATCATTATCAGTCAATTCCGCTGTAATTTCTTCAAAACTGCATAAATGCATATCTCCAGTGGCGGCCCGTCCATATGGGCGCCTGGGGCGTAGCCCTCCATTAAAAATTATTACATCAAAGAAAATTATTTACGCAGAACATTGCGCTGAAACGCAACTGATCTGATAGACTGAATTGAACTATCAACCTGTACTGCTAAACACATTCGAAGCGTGGTTCAGTGACTCATTCAGACGTCACTCTCCCTCTCTTCTACCGGATGGGGCGCACAGTCTGTGCGCCTTGATTCATACATGTTTTGCTGATCATACATCTGCATACATCGAAGATTTTTTAGCAGCTTCTCACGCGTAAACAATGCATGGATGGGGCGCTCTCAAAAAGTCCCTCTGGCTCGCTTTCGTACATTCTGATTAGGTAACGCCGCGCGTGCGTTGGGAAGTCAGATTCTGGTCAAACTTATGTTATTCTGATGCGTGTATACAAGCCTTAACTGGACTGGCGAAGCACTTTCAATCATAACTGTGTCTCACTGTGTCGACTGAAAATGAATCAGATTGCATATCTTTTAATGAATTGCTTTATCTTTGAATAAATGAAAATGACAAATGAATAGTCCGGGAGCTAGCGCGAAGTTGTGCAGGGAACGAGGTAGTACATAAAACTTTCACATAGCATAGTACACCTCTAACCTGCTGCAAAACTTCGCGTCTGCCGGATCAGATCATTTGCTTTTCAGAAATAGAGATGATAACAAAATCCTATGTATTTCCAATGGTAAAATTGTGACATCTGAGGTGTTGACTCCATTTTTTCGAATTTTTGCTCATAAAAGTTACACAAATTGGTATTTTGTTGAACTCGTTATTATAGAAATCATCTACAGATCATGATCTTTCAAATGAGTTGTCATTCAGTGACAGAGGATGAAGTAAAGTGTACAAACAGACACTTTTCGTTAAAGTATATCAACAATTTTCCTGAAATTTCTGTGTTAAAATTTGCAGTTACACCAACGAAAGGTGTCTGTTTGTACACTTTACTTCATCCTCTGTCACTGAATGACAACTCATTTGAAAGATCATGATCTGTAGATGATTTCTATAATAACGAGTTCAACAAAATACCAATTTGTGTAACTTTTATGAGCAAAAATTCGAAAAAATGGAGTCAACACCTCAGATGTCACAATTTTACCATTGGAAATACATAGGATTTTGTTATCATCTCTATTTCTGAAAAGCAAATGATCTGATCCGGCAGACGCGAAGTTTTGCAGTAGGTTAGAGGTGTACTATGCTATGTGAAAGTTTTATGTACTACCTCGTTCCCTGCACAACTTCACGCTGGCTCCCGGACTAGAAGTCGTTTTTACATTTCATGCCGGTTTCTGTTATCAAATTCAATTTTTTTCTTTCTTTACTTAACTTGGAAGTGTTCGAGCGATGATTTTGTTTTTAAGTAGGCTTCCGAAAATAATGTCATTATGAAGGACCACAGTAGTATATTTGCAGTGAGGCTTATCATGTCATAAACAGGCATTTACATAGGCGTACATGAAATATAGCAGAGACCGTAGTAGATGATGGGCTAAGATGAAGACGTTTGTATTGCGCCCCACATGTGCAGGACTGCACGAGCCGCCACTGCATATCTCACATTTGGAAACAATTCCGAGTGTATCTCCCTTGAGTTCATTTAGTAAAATCGAAAGTGTATACACATTGGGGATTTAATAAATGCGGAGTTGCCACTCTACCTAACATACCTACTCTATGCCATTTACATCTTTCAAAGATAATTGAAATTATTGTCATTGATTATGTGATTTTGCTCTGTCAGCGGCAGTTTCCTTGCGATATGATCACGCTTAAGAAGATTCTCTTGAGGTTCAT
This sequence comes from Prostheceraeus crozeri, assembly GCA_907163375.1. Lineage (NCBI taxonomy): Eukaryota > Metazoa > Platyhelminthes > Polycladida > Euryleptidae > Prostheceraeus > Prostheceraeus crozeri. Next base: position 41,077 of record CAJQUW010001873.1, read on the forward strand.
CATGAATGGAATAGCAGGTCATCGAGTTGCCAATTTAACAAACATTACCTATCCAAGGCTGTCATGACACGGACGATCTGTAAAATAGTATCATTTCCTTCTGCATTACGATCATGATCAGTCAATTCCGTTGTAATTTCTTCAAAACTGTGTGTATATCACGTTTGGTGACAATGCCACCTGTATCTCCCATGTGTTCATTCAATAAAATCGAAAGTGTATACACATTGGGGATTCAGTAAATGAGGAGTTACCACTCTACCTAATATACATACTCTACGTATCTCACATTTGGAAACAATTGCGATTGCATCCCCCTCGAGTTCATTTAGCCCGAGCGCTGCTCGACATGAAGTTTCATCTCTTTTACACGAATATTTCAATTTGAAAATCTCGCTCTATGAGCTAAATCTAGATAAGATTGCTTGCGGAGCGAGTAGTGATCCCATTGCAAACGCAAGTGCAAAATGAGCAGTGATGAGTCATCATGCTGTCTCAGCCCCCTCTCCTGTCAGGATGGAGCCAAAGATGTGTTGGTTTGGCTCGGACCGAGTGGAGGAAACCGTTCCTATGTGTCGATGAAAAAACATCCCCCCTCCTGTCAAACTTCCAACTTGGGTGGGAGTGATTGTAGAAAGCCGTGCAATATGTGAAAGCTAACAGTGAGCCAAACTCAGTGGAAAGTGTCTAAGTGTTCCTTGCTTTAGAGTGGAAAGTGACTTGAAAATGTCAGGAATCTCCGAAAAAACGACAGAGTTTGAAAGTGAAGATTTTGGATGTTCTGGGACAAGAAAAGTCCTATTTCGGGGTGAAGGAGTGTCCGGATGGACAAACAGAGGGCAGATTCGGACTCTACGTACAATGTTACATGAGTAGGATGATTTTCAAGTCAATCGGAGAGAAAAGTGCTAACCTTCACTATGGGGCTCCGACACTTAGGATTTTTCGTGAAAAAAATTTTTTTTCAAAATGTCAGAATTGAGCTCCGAGACCCCTCCCATCGTGTTTCCCGTCAAAAGTTGGGTCGGTGATGTGTCGATGAAAAAACACCCCCTCCCCCACTCGAGTCGAACTTTGTCAAAAGTGATGTTTTGACCAAAGTTGCTCAGAATAATGTGAAACAAGCTTCTATCAAGGTTTGGTGTTGAAATTTGCACAAAAAACTTTTTCGAAATTTTCTTCACTATGGGCCTCCGACACTGGATTTTTTTCGTGAAAATGTTAGATTGTAGCCTACTTTGGTGACGACTATCCAGTGGCGGCTCGTGCAGTCCTGCACATGTGGGGCGCAATACAAACGTCTTCATCTTAGCCCATCATCTACTACGGTCTCTGATATATTTCATGTACGCCTATGTAAATGCCTGTTTATGACATGATAAGCCTCACTGCAAATATACTACTGTGGTCCTTCATAATGACATTATTTTCGGAAGCCTACTTAAAAACAAAATCATCGCTCGAACACTTCCAAGTTAAGTAAAGAAAGAAAAAAATTGAATTTGATAACAGAAACCGGCATGAAATGAAAAACGACTTCTAGTCCGGGAGCTAGCGCGAAGTTGTGCAGGGAACGAGGTAGTACATAAAACTTCCACATAGCATAGTACACCTCTAACCTACTGCAAAACTTCGCGTCTGCCGGATCAGATCATTTGCTTTTCAGAAATAGAGATGATAACAAAATCCTATGTATTTCCAATGGTAAAATTGTGACATCTGAGGTGTTGACTCCATTTTTTCGAATTTTTGCTCATAAAAGTTACACAAATTGGTATTTTGTTGAACTCGTTATTATAGAAATCATCTACAGATCATGATCTTTCAAATGAGTTGTCATTCAGTGACAGAGGATGAAGTAAAGTGTACAAACAGACACCTTTCGTTGGTGTAACTGCAAATTTTAACACAGAAATTTCAGGAAAATTGTTGATATACTTTAACGAAAAGTGTCTGTTTGTACACTTTACTTCATCCTCTGTCACTGAATGACAACTCATTTGAAAGATCATGTTCTGTAGATGATTTCTATAATAACGAGTTCAACAAAATACCAATTTGTGTAACTTTTATGAGCAAAAATTCGAAAAAATGGAGTCAACACCTCAGATGTCACAATTTTACCATTGGAAATACATAGGATTTTGTTATCATCTCTATTTCTGAAAAGCAAATGATCTGATCCGGCAGACGCGAAGTTTTGCAGCAGGTTAGAGGTGTACTATGCTATGTGAAAGTTTTATGTACTACCTCGTTCCCTGCACAACTTCGCGCTAGCTCCCGGACTATTCATTTGTCATTTTCATTTATTCAAAGATAAAGCAATTCATTAAAAGATATGCAATCTGATTCATTTTCAGTCGACACAGTGAGACACAGTTATGATTGAAAGTGCTTCGCCAGTCCAGTTAAGGCTTGTATACACGCATCAGAATAACATAAGTTTGACCAGAATCTGACTTCCCAACGCACGCGCGGCGTTACCTAATCAGAATGTACGAAAGCGAGCCAGAGGGACTTTTTGAGAGCGCCCCATCCATGCATTGTTTACGCGTGCGAAGCTGCTAAAAAATCTTCGATGCATGCAGATGTATGATCAGCAAAACATGTATGAATCAAGGCGCACAGACTGTGCGCCCCATCCGGTAGAAGAGAGGGAGAGTGACGTCTGAATGAGTCACTGAACCACGCTTCGAATGTGTTTAGCAGTACAGGTTGATAGTTCAATTCAGTCTATCAGATCAGTTGCGTTTCAGCGCAATGTTCTGCGTAAATAATTTTCTTTGATGTAATAATTTTTAATGGAGGGCTACGCCCCAGGCGCCCATATGGACGGGCCGCCACTGCGACTATCTCAGGAATGAAAGTGAATGAAGAGCTCCGGTTTTTTTTAGTGGAAACACCGCACTTTGTTCTCTTGTATCCTACCTTTTCAGATCTGTGGAAGGCTTCGTTTCCAAATGAGAGCTTGTTTAAAATCGAATTTTTGCGCATTTTCCAAGATTTTTTCAACTCGGTTTCTGGTTATCGTAGAGAGTCGAGGGATGGCTTAAATGAAAGGTTAGAGCAAGAAAACGTGACTGTCAAAATGTGAAGTCAATCGGAGCACTAGAATCGGAGATAAAGGTGTTCAAAGTTTTGGATGATTGAGATTACGTCATCAGCTGATCGCCACAAACTATATAAGTGGAATCTCTACTTGTGGGAATCAGTTCTCCTCCCGACTTCGTTGGGGTAGGTGAACTCCGGAGCTCCGATGATAGCATTGGAAATCTCTAAAACCGGGATTCCGTAGGACACCAAGGCAGATTTTTCGATTGCCGCACTCACCTAAGGTGTCAGAGTGAGTGGAGAGCCAGGAGATGGCCTAGTCTCCAGGCGTTAAAAGACTCCATAACTTTAAAGGCTTGTAACTTTGCTTCTACAAGTCTTTTTGACTTGATTCAAGATAGGTTCGAGAGGCCATGATTCAGGTCAAGTCATAGACTACTTACAAAATTTCATAAGTAGTGCTAAAAAGTTGAAAAATTTAGATTCGTTATTTTTGAAGGTTTTCTGGGGTTTTCGACCCTGCTGAAGTCAATGAAGGCATGTATAAGTGTGTGCGAGCCAGTCTTCTCATGTCTTTACATTATAAAAGCGGCTTTTCACTGAAAGCCAGCATGGTACGGAATGTTTCGCTGTAATATTCCAATGACAGGGTGTTCCTTCGGGACGGCGGATGATGCCGTAGTGATAAATGTGGCAAGGGAGTGTGTCATATTTTAGACCGAAACCTCTGGGGCATCTCATGTTGGGCATTTGACACAGTTCTCAACGTATCACTTTGAACGCCAATCGGTTGAGTCTTAGCTATCTTGTCATGGGTGGCTACTAAACATCTCCATTGCAAAACGCTTGTGAATCACGGCTTGCTATCCCTCTCCACGGCTTGCTATCAAGCTGATCAAAGCAACGACTTGGGATGTTTCCTCTTGTAAACAACTCCACCATTTTTTATGTCAAAATCGGGACCCGATACCAACACAGTGACATGACGCACGCTCTGTCCGCCCGAGGTTGGATTTGTGGGTCGAGGCCTTGGAGCTGGGATAAGATCCCCTCTGAGTAATGCCTGTAACGGATTCAAGAGCTTAACACGTAAACGGTAGCTGACTTGCTATCAGGCCACTCTCTACATTTAAAAATCGGATTGCTATAAAAGCACGTTAAGTTTCATGTCTTGCTATCAAGTCATTGACAGTGCAAGTCACGGAGATATTCGATGTCATACCTCCTGTTGGTGGGCGTTCTTTCGAGACAGCGGTGAAGTCCGTAGCGATGAGTACTGCACGGTACGTTGGCAATGGTAATCCTTGTGAAACCTCTCTGCGTCATGTTTCCAAGTGGCTGCCTTTCATCTCAACGTTGTACTCTGACCGCCAGGGCGACATTTAGCTATCTGCCACAGGTTGCCTCATAAAATCTCCATTGCACTTGTCTCCCGATAGTTGGTCATACATGCGAGAATGAACCATGAGTTCTGCTTGCCTCTATCACCGAGGCTAAATGAAATGGAATGAAGTAGAAAGGACATTCAAGCGCCACACGCAACCACAAGCTCATTTCTCTCTTCGCTAATGAACAAGCTCTTGTGAGTGTAGTCAGAAAGTTTATCATGTTTTGCAACAGCAAAGTTTAGTGTAGTCAAATAGTTTTACCGTGACACACGTATGTGAAAGTAAAGTTTGATCATCGAAGTTTTTTCCGTTTTTGTAGTTAGAAAGTTTATCATGTTGTACAAAAGTTTTACTGCAACACAGGTTGATGTATAGTTAGAAAGTTTGATCATGACGTTTTATGAAACACAAGTTTATGAAATGATAATGTAGTCTGGAAGTTTATGAAACACAAGTTGATGTTGACCGTTAGATGAAACATAAAGTTTGAACATGATGTTTCATTAAACACAAGTATCATGAAATGTAAGCGTTAGTGTAGTCAAATAGTTTTACTACGACACACGTTTGTGAAAGTAAACTTTTATCATTGAAGTTTATTCCGTTTGTATAGTTAAAAATTTTATCATGTTGTTTCATGACTGACTGAACTCACAACAGCATCAGAAAGTTTTTATCCTTAGCTGAGATGGGGACTACAGTGTGTAAAATGTTTTATGTGACAGTCTTTTCACAAACGGTGAAGTGTAAACTCAGGGTGGTTACATCTGTTAGGTATACATCAACTTTGGATGTGAAGTAAAGTGAATCATGTTAGATGTGCAGAATGAATTCAATATTACACAACGCATGCAAGTTTTTGACGACTTGAGTGTGTCATGAAAAAACCCAAGTCTAAGTTTGACATGTTGTATATAAAAAGTGAGATGGATAGGAGTAAGTGTTGAATGGAGTATGACCTTGTATTTCATGACAACATAGTTTCAAAGTAATGAAAGACGTAACGGTAAGAGTGTGTAAGGTAAAAATTGGTCATCAAGTTTCACGTCAAACACAAAGACGATAGCAATCATTGACAACTCAATCCTATGTCAACTAGATGAGACATTCAGTTTTGGTAATCATTGAAATGAGAGATACAAGTGAAAGACGATCACATGAAACTCAAAACTTATCAATGTACAAGAGTTCCAGAACTAAAACCCACTAAGTGTTGAAGTCAACCATGCAACAGCGCAAAGGCTTCTAAAGTGCTAGCATTAGACATGAATAATAAAGTTATTCTTCCAAGGTAGATAATCAATGATAATCATGAAGCATGAAACTCTACTGTATTAGCTACATGATTAAAAGTGGATACAAAGCAATGTAGAAGCGAATACGTTTTACTTGTTGAATTAGATAGACACAACAGTGAATCAACTAGAATAAATGCTCATCACGTTTTATAAATGTCAGGTGGGATCATTGAAGTATAGGAAAGATGTTTACATCAAATTGAAAGTAAGCAGTAACCAACTTGTGTACTCACAACAGAAATTTAGGTTTGCTAAAAGCAGTCTTCTACTGCAGTGGGACTGAGAGTTTGGAATGTTGTTATATGAAAACAGTGTTCATCACACCGCTAGAAAGTTGTATCTAAAAGGTTCTACTGCACTGTGTGGATTGTTTTGTAACTTACTTTCGCAGTGTTAAAAGGTTTTATAATGAGTGGAGATGTGTACTACACTGTGTTGAATGTTTCATAAATACCGGTAAAATCTTGTCACAAACGTTGAGTGTGTGAGAGAATCTAGGGTTAGCAATAAGTTACATGACATTTGATGACACTAAGTCAATCACATTGGTCATACCACACATCACAAGTCCTAAAGTTCATCATCTGAAGGGTAGGGTTCTCTACGGTTGGATTTTGGGATTAAGGGTTTTATATAACACAAGTTAATGTTAACCGTTAGATGAAACATGAAGTCTATCACGTTGGTCATAATGTACATACGAGATGTATTATTAAGTTGTGTTAGTCATCGAAATGAAAACCCAAGTCGTAAGTTTATTGCATTGAACATGAAGCCTATAAGTGAGATGGATAAGAATAATTGTATATGTATGTAGTTAGACCTTATTTCATGACATCAGAGTTTCAAACGTTTATAAGTCACAGGGGTAAATGTGAGACTAGGATTAGCCAAACGATGTTTGTAAAGTGACACGTCATTTACGAATAACACTTAATCTATCGCGCTTGTCACTTATGAATGACCAAGTGAGATTTACATGACATCGAAATAGAAAATGCAAACCAAGTGTGATATGAAAGTGCAGAGATGAATAGATGAATGTTTTGCAAACGGACGTTTTTAGATGTATGGATGTGTTACACGCCTTTGCTGCGAATGACGTCAACAATACAATGTCAAGTACATTCTTGAACACATCAATGAGATTGATACATTCCTAAAGTCCATAATCCAAGGGTAGGGCTCTCTACGATTGGATATAGGGATTTAGCGCTTTGTATAGCATACATCAATGATAACTGTTGTTCTAGAGTGTATACATGCATTTACTAACTTAACCATTTGTGAATGACAGCTAAATTGCTAAAGTACATCATCTAAGTAATCTAAGGGGTAGGGTTACCTACCGTTGGATTTAGGAATTTGGGGTTTTGGATAACACAAATTAACTATCTCTTTTAGTGTAGAATACATGCAACACATGATGCATATATTCGCTTTATAAAATGACTTTGAACGTAAGACTCAATTTCATGATGAAAAGACAGATTTCATATCGTTGATGAGAGATAGTTACATGCTCATGATGTTATACACTTTACATTTGATGCAGTCAGCTGAAAGGTGATACATACATGTTCAATAGAAGAGTTGAATACATTGTATGTATCTTAGTGATTGGAATCATAAGTGTGTAAAGAGTTGATTAAGAAAATATAGAATAGTCAATGTATGAACGTTTCTTGCTATCCAAGCTAGGAATATGCAAACATCATTCAACAGTCAGTGTTGTACTTTAACATCCATGTTTTGTACAAGGTAGGATTCGTCGGACGTTTTATGATGAATGGTTGGATAAATTCATGAGGCTTTGAGCAACACGAACCAAGTATTAAAACGAAAAGCACAAGTGAGAAAAAATGTGTGACATTAAAGACTTAAGTATATCATGCTAAACATAAGGTGATGATGATGGCCAGGAATAACCGATGTAATTCATGTCTTATCTCACATGTGTTTACTCATACATTTGCTGTAATTAACATGGGGATAGTACTGTAAATCTCACCAGTATGACTTTTACAATGTGAAGCATCTTGAAACTAGGTAGACAATGACCAAGGAGTAAATAAAACCTAAGTGAAATACAGGGTCATACAGAGGTTTAGGATCATACAACGCTTGTAGTGTTGATATGAATGTTGCTTAACAGATTGGAACCGTTAAATGATCTGCTGACATGATTTAGAGTGAACAAGAAAATCAGCAAGAGGAGTGAAAGGAAAACGTCTTCACAAATGCAGACAAGTGAAATGACTGCATGCACGGATTTAATCATCAATCATCAAAGTGAATTTAGTTCAAGCGAGTTATATGAATGTTAAAAGTCGTACACTGACAGAGACATAAGTTTGCTAAATTATACAGCAAAACTCCTGAATCACTAAATCCATAGGATGGGTGTCCCTGTGTTAAGATTTAGGGATTTAGCGTTTTAAAAGTGTAAGCTATATAGATAAATCACTAAGTCCATAGCATAGTCAACCCTATGAGAAGACTTAGCGTTTTACATGATCCATGTTAGCAATATCTGTTCGTGTAGAATGTGATTTAACGGCAGTTTAGTCAGATAATGCATCATCAATTTCATTCACTTGGTTATATGATGAAGAAAGAGTGAGATATAAGTGAAAGCGATCTCATAAAGTTTAGAACACATAGTAGTAACATTGTAGGAATAAATAAAGTGAAAAGTTATGTCGAATGAAATGAGTGGTACAAGACTAGCTCACATTGAAATGAATTGTTAGTGTAACAAAAAAGCTGTGTGGGTTTCAATAACATATCATGTACATACTGTGTCGTTTTCTTTTCACATAAAGTTGGGCTTCAAACAGAGTGGATTGACTTGGTAGTAAAGTTACAACCATTTTACTGTTTGTAAAGTTAGGAATAATATCAGAATCATTTTAGTGTTTGTAAGATAGGTGAAGTATAAAACAAAGTCACGACCATTTCACTGTTTGTAAAGTTAGAAATAAAGTTGTAACCATGTCACTGTAAAGCTAGACATAATGTCATTGACATTTCAGTGTTTGTAAGATAGATGAAGTATAAAATAAAGTCGTGACCATGTCACTGTTTGTAAAGTTAGGAATTTTGTCAGAATCATTTCAGTGTTTGCAAGATAGGTAAAGTATAAAATATAGTCACAAGCATTTCACTGTTTGTAAAGTTAGAAACAAAGTTGATGTTTGTAAAGTTAGAAATAAAGTTGATGTTTCTAAAGTTTGAAATAGAGTTGTTTGTAAAGCTTGTAAGATAGGTGAAGTATAAAATAAAGTTAGAATCATTTCAGAGTTTGTAAAGTTAGAAATAGAGTTGTTGTTCGTAAAGTTAGAAACAAAGTTGTTTGTAAAGCTTGAAATAATGCTAGAATCATTTCACTGTTTGTAAAGTTAGAGATAATAGGTTTAACAAGCACGTTAGAGAGTTGACTGTACTGAGATCAAAGGATGTGATGGTCACATTAGAATTCAAGTGATTGAATGTCATCTTAATGAAGATAGAAATGTGTTTGTGGCTGCATGTGGTGCAAGTTTGGCTTCCCTTCATTCCATTTCATCATTTAGCCTTCCCCTCTGCATTCCATGTCCGAAGATATGTTTCGGGCTTGGGAGCGCTTCAGCCGCATTAGAAGGAAGTTCTTATAAGAACTCATGATTAATTCACGAGGAAATGTGGTGAAACAGTGTGCTGTATGTTTGCATGATGACTTTATGATATAAAGGACCCCCATCCCTCACTCCGTCACTGAAAGAAAACATGATTGAGTTGAGATGACAGCCATTCGTATGCATGCGTAAAACTCTTACTTCTTCATCTGATATCACAATAATCTCCTCATATTCATCTTCACTCGCTTCCACTGCCGACTCCTCACTTTCCACTGTGTCCTCACTCCACATCATCTCCTCCTCACTTTCCACCGTCTCCTCCTCACTCGCCACCGTCTCGGCCTGACTCATCACCGTGTCAATCTCTTGGTGTAGTCGACGGCTCATAGCGTCATTCAAAGTGAAGTATGAATGGTACTTCATAAATTCCACAGTGATATCCTCACCGTAGATATCACTGTGGAATTCTTCTCTATGTTGTACAATGCGAAATGGCATAACGCACGCTCTTGGGTTATCGGACATGACTATGATAGTGAAATGCAAGAGCCTCTGCCTTAATTGAGAATGATACAGCCTTTTAAATGTCCTGTTCGCGCAATCAAATCGCTTTTGACTGTCGGTTGGTAGTTGTAACACGACTGTGTCAACCTATCGTTCATTTTCATGCTTGATGTGTAGACCTGAATGGTTATCAGAGATTTCCCGTCATCATCTTCCCTATTGACTGAAGTTGAATGGAAACTGTCACCAACACGTTGACAGCAGATAGGATTGTGAGCAATCACCGACGCCTATTGTCCTGCAAACCTATGTCCTGGTCTATCATGAAACACTGTTGGCGTGCTGTCGTTAGCAACACATTTTGAATTGAGAATATTGTAGCATCTGCACAAAACATTTGTAAACATAGTGCTCAGGTTAGATGTAGGTCTACAGCTACTACCAATGAATTGAACTAGTTTGCATTGAAATGAATGTATGGGATTTAGTGTGAAGGTAAACACTGTTAAAAGGTTTTACAATTGCTTCACGTCATCTTTATGGATTCAACAGTCTTTTTGAGTGTGTAAGATAGAACACATGACATACTTGTTTCATGTAAACTAGAGGTTATATTCAATGAAATCAAAGGTTGAGATTGCAAAGTTTAATGAACAGGTAGTATAGCAATCTGTATGAAACAGTTTCATCGTTAGAAGTAAGAGTAGTGACACATCGAGATATCATCATATAACATTAGGACTGTTGATTTATTCATGTAAAAATTAGATTGAAGTAACTTGTTGATGCAGGCAAGATACTGAGTGCGAAAGTAGGAATAACATATCATGGAGTATACATTGAAATGGATCGTATTCCAACGGTACATGAAACGTAATTTGTAAAAGCTTGCCATGAACGTATTAACAGTTCAGTCACTACAAGCCTTTCCTTTTGATGAGACTAGTAACATATGATTGAAAAATGACTGATGTCGTCAATGTGAGATTCAGTGCAGTCAGATTCTGCCAAAAGTTTTATGAATTATATCACATCATGTTTGTAGATCTAGCAGACTGTCTTGATGAGACACATGAAATAGTCGTGATTGAAAATTGATTTACATCTGAAAGCGTGATTGACTTGATCATTGTATGTTATGTTGAAATCATCATTGGAAGGTTGATGTGTCGAGAAATAAGTCACTGTACACATGTCGTAAATGTTTCCATTTCAAAAGCAGTATCAAACAGATCCGTCGATTATCTCTTTCTCTGGTTCAGGCTTGCCATTTTTTGGGTGTCGACAAGCTCATTATCTATCGAAATATATGTGAATGCATTGATAGAAATTTGTTGATGTCTCTATCTACATCAGTACACGGTATGGGAACATCATTTACGCAGTTTATCACCAAGCTTTCTTTGCTCAGATGAAACATCACTGCCACGTTGTGTGAAAAAACTATAGTAAGATAAGTCGCATCACTGTGTTTATTCACTGTTACGACTATACATCTGAAAGGTTGAAGTATGGGAACGTTCTTCCTAACTGCAATGCTCTCACACTTATTTTTCAACATGAAGTCAGTCACAGCGTTTATGAGGACGCGTATGTATATAAGTCTTTATGACATATTCTGCTTGACATGAACTAATGTGGAAACGATGCGATACCGTTTATATGAGAAACTTCAGCTAAACACAACAACTATTTGGAACAATACATCCATACATGACTGCCATTGCCTGCATTACTATAGAACATTTTGCTCTGATGATTCTTCCAATGTAACTAACACCATTACTATTTCCATTTGACTGGTGGTGAAGAAACAGATCTCATGACTCATTCATCATCTCTCTACACACGTTTATGTTTTACACCATTTAACTGCAATAGATCATTGCTACTTATCATATGGGCTTTAAAACTTTAAACATGATGATTTCATGGCAGTTAGGACTTTAAAGATTTGTGTTGGACAACGCACACGTTTAGCACTTGTTATGAAGTTGCTTTCTCATCAGATGAACTTAATAAGAGCTTCTTCATTTTCGAATAAAGATAGAGATCCTTGAATCTAGTGCTTGTGTGTGGCACAGTCTGTAACTATTCTTTGTCAATATGGTGGCCTCCAACGAAATGGTGACCCGGCCCTCGGAAGGACCGATGAAATACTTCGATTACTCGAAGTATTCCGGACGCTGAGTTCTCAGCAGCGCCAGATACTCTAGCGCCATATCCCTGAACAAAGGGTTTTCCACAAGCTCATGTGGAATGAGGTGGATGGGGCAGCGAATTGCTTCGTCTTTCTCTGCCTGCAAAGAAGCCAGGAAAAAGACTTTCCCCATCTTCACTCTGCATCCACAGCGGAGCTGAAGGATTCGGCTCATATCAAACAAAGCTATATCGAACGACATTGCGTCAAACGACTTGTATTTGATGAATGAGTGTGAACGTCTCCCTTGTATTTCTCCAATATTTTTGTAACGGGCTAGCAAGGCATTGAAGCCTTGAACAAATCGGCAGTGTCCCTGGTTTAGCAGCAAATGGTTTCTTGCGCGCGCGGAACTGTGAGAGTGCACAGCAACGAATTGTCAACTTGAGAGTCCTTTCAGTCGCCCATGATGATATCTCCGGTGCGATAGCAATGAGCTGTATGGGAATCAGCTAGGTGGGAGGGTCTGAGATGAGGGAGTTGACGATAAGTTCCTGCATCTTTGTTCGTTGGACAGATGAGATAGAAAATTCAATGTGTATAGGGGGCAATGCGACAGACGGGTGACAGAGAGAGAGAGAGTTGTCATTCACCTTTGTGTTCTTGAAACATTCTATCTGCTGAGGGCGGCAATGTGTTTAATGCGACAGACGGTCGCCAACCGGCAGCGCTGCCATTCACCTTTGTGTTCTTGAAACACTCTATCTGTTGAGGGGGGCAGCGCGAAAAACAGGCAACAGATAGCGCTGTCTCTACTCGTGAACCTTTGTGTGTACATGAGGGTTGGAGGACAAGACGGGCGATCATGACATCTGTTTCACTGACAGGTTTTATGATCAACGTTTTAGCTGCTTTTGAATGGCAGCGTGTTGAATATTGCAAGCATTGTCAAGTTTCAACCAGTGTGTCATTTTCACATCGTCTGTATTCACACAGAAAATCACTTGATGCAGGTTTCAATGTTGATTCTATTAATGTATCAATTTACAAGCAACGCACGATTAATTTAGGAATGAGACACGTTTCACATTTGATGCTGTCATATTAACTTGCAACAACGAGTGTGTGTGAAACCTTTAGATGAAATAGCACTTTATGAATTCACCGTCTACACTCACTTAACTTGCTCGTTTGGAATGAGACACGTTTTGATTCTCTCAATTTGTAATGCACATGAATAGCAAACTTACATACTTTATTCCAACCTTTCTTTACAATACTCATGGACAGTCCTAATGTTCTAATGCAATGTTCACTGTTTCATACCAATGAAATGGTTCCACTCTCGTCAACACAGACTTGCAACTCAAATACTTTCCTTTGATAATTCAATGACATTACACGCTTTGCTGTTTCATACCGATGAGAGTGTCATGTACCTCTGCACAGACTTTTCATTTTATTAGTTCAATGTGCGAAGTTGAATTCACAACGTTGAACTGCATCTAAAACTTATGCGTTTCTACAGTTCTTTATATCAACTTTAGACGCGACTGCAATCATCAACCTCTGAAAGTTTTACCAACATAAAGTTGTTGTCACTCGTCATGTAGTTTTACACCACGGAGTCTAGAGCTTCATGTCTACGAATTTCATTTGAACGTCAGAAAGTTGAAGTTAGAATACATCATTCATGTTCATCTAGTTAAGCTGATGGTGGACGTTCTCGATACACAGTTCTCCTTTTCAAGTTTACCGTAAAACATGTGCAACACTTTTGTGAGGTACTCACACAATCTAACAGGTTGATTTTTATCTCACACGTGTTTTGAGTGTTTCCTAACTCGCATGCATTTGACTCTTTTAAGAAACGTTACATGTTGTTATGTGTATACTTGATTGGTGGCTATAAAAGCTTTTAACACTAACTGTCTTTATCTACAAAACATTCTACACACGAATTCAATTTGACAACGGCAAACGACACATTTAGTAAAACCGGTATGCTATCGATGGTGACTGCATTACGTTTTTCAAAACATTACACATGAATCTGTCTTGTGTGAATTCCAGTTGAAATTTTGTATCATGTCAAATGGTGTTTCATGTTTGCTACTTGAATGTTCGTTCATAGTAGACTCATGTCATCCTAATTTGCAGAGTCCTGTATATTTCAACTCCTGGTCACTTTTCTAAAATACATTTCTTACAATGAAAAGCAGTTGATTTACATCGGACAATGTTGAAGAATGTAACTTACTTTCAACATTCAAACTTTGTGTTTCATCTAACGGCTAACATCAATTTGTGTTATATAAAACCATAAATCCCTAAATCCAACCGTAGAGAACCCTACCCTTCAGTTTTCCACAAGGTGAAGAAGCGGAAAGTGTTGACTTTCAATTTCGTTCCTACGGACAATAATATGTTACTGACGCTTCTGAGTTTTATACACGACATCTGCGGAAGATTATTTCTCGGATGGACAACTTTCATGGCTACGGCGATCATTTGCTTCTGAATAAAATAAACCATATTGTCATTGCTATTTCCAAAACAAAATTGGATTCAACCTAATAAAATGTTGACAGCACTCAAGTTTTTTACTTCACTACCATCATACTTGATACTATTTATGTTTCAAGTTTCCAGTGTTGCACATTATAGTTTGTTGTGAGTTTGGTTTTGACAACGTTTACTTGTTGTTCTAAGTTTTGGTAGCACACTTCTGTTCGTTTAAGAATTTTCTTTCTATACATCATCCTATCTTGTGAATTTTCACAGAAGTGTTCACAGAAAAACGTATACGAAACAGCGTTTGCCGACTCTTGTTTCAGTTGTATCCATGATTGACGAAGCGCTTGATAGACTCGCGAAGAGAGAAATCTGTAATGTGTTTGTGTGTGGCACAAAAGTGACCCATCCAATTCATTTAATCATTTCTTTTCAACCTTCCCCTCTGCATCCATGTCCAAAGACATGTGGTGGGCTTGGGAACACGTTCGCTGCATTAGAAGGTTGGCCATTAAGAGGGCCCATGGTGCGTTCTCGGGACTGACATGTGGGGAACGATTGGGTCTTTTTCAGTTGGCCTGCAATGAAAGAAGTAAGAATGAGGAAGATGGTGCAATGTTATGTTCCAGTCATAATACTTACGAAATTTGTGCGGCTTCCAGTATTCAATGCGGATGTCTTCTCGATGTTCGATGTTGAGGTGATAACACCGGACATCCGCACTATTGAAACACTCCTGGGTGTCGTCCATTGAAATATTTGGAAAAATGAGTCGACGGTCGGGGACAACACCCAGGACAGGAATGTGAATGGAAGTGATGAACATCGACTCATCATTCTTCCTCAAACACGCCAACTCACGCTCAAGCTCACTCACTCGCTTCAACGCCTCCTCCTTCAACTTAAACTCCTTACTCCGCTCTCGCTCACTCACATCCAACTTTCTATCCATCGCTTCCCTCAACTTTCTTTCAGCCACCTCACTTTTCTTCGCCTCCACACACTCTTTCAACTTCTTACTCACACTGTCAGCACTCGCCTGCAATCGATCGCGCTTAACAGTCACCTCCTTCAACGTACTCTTTGCAGCATTCAACTGACCCCGCAAACTGTCACAATCATTCCTCACATTCCCATACACCAACGCATCATCCTTCGACAGCACCACTTTGCCCGGCACACTCGACTGACTCACTCTCACAACACACTTCGGCAATCGCTCAGGAGACGATTGTGCCAGCGGCTTAGTTGCTAGCAAAATCGTCTTCACTGCACTCTCTTCCTCACTGACAACACGCCTCTTCACATCTACAGTCTCAAACTCACTCTCATCCTCACTCTCTACAACAATCCTTTTTCTTTTGGGTGCACTCACTTCATCATCCAAATCCATATCTCTCGACACATCACTCAAACGCTCAACACTCTTCGAAGGTTCGCGCGACACTATACCTTCTTCAAACAGCATTCCCTTCTCTCCACACAACACTTTCTTCATCATCTCTTTCCCTATCACCCTATTTTCGCACTTTGAGTGCACCATGCTGAACTCATCGCGCTGCTCATTACTCCTGACATTACACCACACACAATACCACACCCTCACCGTTGCAACATGCTCCTCATTCCTCCACAAATGGAATCGAAGTCTCTCACCCCTAAATACATTTCCACAGCCGCACTTCGCCAACTGAAGCTTCTTGTTATTATCATTTGTCATTGTGAAGATCTCCGAAAGGAGATAGAATAGTTTGCGAGATTGAGATAATAGTAGTCATCTCATGGGAATAATATCATCTGCATGAGAGGCCTAGCTTGCAACGTTTGACAGCAAACGTAGCTAGAACACTCACTGTTCGTTAGGAAAAAGAAGTGAAGTCTACAGAAACCTAACTTGCAACGTTTGACAGCAAACGTCAGAGCACTCACCGTTCGTCTTGCAACTTGAAACAGTAGTGAAGACTAGAGAAAAGACGTGGTTTTTATACCCAGTGAGCACAAAGCCATGATTCAGACCTTCCTTATTTGGCCATGCGTTTGAAATGACAACAGCGGTTTTACCAACTATGGGCATCGGCAGTCACCATGCTTTCAGTAACCAACTCCCAACACAGAGACTGGTTACCCTATGACGCGAAAAGTTTTGACGTCAATGCCTGCAGTAGCCCTCTCATTTTTACCAAGTTACAATGACAAACGAGAGACGTTGCCAACCCTGAGTTACTGAGGCTAGACGAGATTTCACAAAGGCCTGATAGCAGAAGCCATAGCGATTTGATAGCAAGCGTTTAGAAGTTAAAACATCCATTGACCATCATTTCTTAAATTCAACTAGTATGTCAATGAGGATAGACTAGCTAGGCTGATGAATCCGCTACAGGCATTGCTCAGAGGGGATCTTATCCCGACTCCAAGGCCTCGGACCTCAAATCCAACCTCCCGCGGACAGAGCGTGCGTCATATCACTGTGTTGGTATTGGGACCCCGATTTTGGCATGAAAACCGGTGGAGTTATTTACATCAGGAAACAAGTCTCGAGCCGAAGCTCGCCTCTCACAACTTTATAGATGTCTTTATTGAATTTAGAAGGTTTGAAAACCCCGAAAAATCGCCAAAAGTAGCGAATTCAAATTTTTCGGTATTAAGTACTACTTATGAAACTTTATAAGTAGTCTGTAAATAAAGGTCTGATCAATAGCTATCGAACGTTTTGAATCAACTCAATTGGTGCACTAGAACCGAAGATACACCGTTTATAAGTACTGGACCTACTTGATCAAAATAATCACAAGCCATAATCTGGCAAACCTATAAGTCTGACACCTTAGCTGATATCAGCAGTGAAATTTTCTAAGTCGGTTTTCTACGGAAACCTGAAATTTGGAATTTTCGATGCTATCATCGGAGCTCCGGAGAGACGACCTACCTTTGACAATCTCTCTCGTCTTAATGAAATTTCTCATTCGGTTCCCAGCTCACATGGTTTGTGGCGATCAGCAGATGACGTAATCTCAATCATCCAAAACTGTAAACACTTCTATCGCCGGTTCTAGTGTTCCGATTGACTTCACATTTTGACAGTCACGTTTTCTTTCTCTAACCTTTCATTTAAGCCATCCCTCGACTCTCTACGATGACCAGAAACCGAGTTGAAAAAATCTTGGAAAATGCGCAAATATTCGATTTTAAACAAGCTCTCATTTGGAAACGAAGCCTTCCACAGATCTGAAAAGGTAGGATCCAAGAGAACAAAGTGCGGTGTTTCCACTAAAAGAAACCGGAGCTCTTCATTCACTTTCATTTCTGAGATAGTCGTCACCAAAGTAGGCTACAATCTAACATTTTCACGAAAAAAATCCAGTGTCGGAGCCCTATAGTGAAGAAAATTTCGAAAAAGTTTTTTGTGCAAATTTCAACACCAAACCTTGATAGAAGCTTGTTTCACATTATTCTGAGCAACTTTGGTCAAAACATCACTTTTGACAAAGTTCGACTCGAGTGGGGGAGGGGGTGTTTTTTCATCGACACATCACCGACCCAACTTTTGACGGGAAACACGATGGGAGGGGTCTCGGAGCTCAATTCTGACATTTTGAAAAAAAATTTTTTTCACGAAAAATCCTAAGTGTCGGAGCCCCATAGTGAAGGTTAGCACTTTTCTCTCCGATTGACTTGAAAATCATCCTACTCATGTAACATTGTACGTAGAGTCCGAATCTGCCCTCTGTTTGTCCATCCGGACACTCCTTCACCCCGAAATAGGACTTTTCTTGTCCCAGAACATCCAAAATCTTCACTTTCAAACTCTGTCGTTTTTTCGGAGATTCCTGACATTTTCAAGTCACTTTCCACTCTAAAGCAAGGAACACTTAGACACTTTCCACTGAGTTTGGCTCACTGTTAGCTTTCACATATTGCACGGCTTTCTACAATCACTCCCACCCAAGTTGGAAGTTTGACAGGAGGGGGGATGTTTTTTCATCGACACATAGGAACGGTTTCCTCCACTCGGTCCGAGCCAAACCAACACATCTTTGGCTCCATCCTGACAGGAGAGGGGGCTGAGACAGCATGATGACTCATCACTGCTCATTTTGCACTTGCGTTTGCAATGGGATCGCTACTGGAGCGAATAAATTTTTTGAAGACTTCGGAATATGCCGTGCACGAACTTTGTCTATAATTGCACGTAATTTGTCAAATTTTGCCGTCTTATTCAAATTATCTTAACTGTGACTTAGATGGTAGATCAATTAATCACCAGGAATGATGCTTATTCGACATGCGATATCTAAAATTAGCTCTTTCCAAATGAAAAATCCTTATTTGTTTGTCTCGTGAAGATTTTAGTAAATTTTACTTGTGCAGATCTAATCATCTCCACTCTAGTAAAATTTAAGCATAACCGCTGAATGTGGAGTTAAAGATGCCATTGTATTGCATGATTGCTCCATATCGTTATCGTAAATACAGGCTTCAAATCGATTCTCACATCCGAAACACCAATAAAGACGCACGCTGGTCCATGCTTCTCTCGTCGTCTCCGGTATATCCACCAATCTCCTCCATATCTTTTTCATCTTCCTCATCACTTGAACTCGAAGAAGTAGCAGTATCCATTCCAACATCGTCGTTTTCGTGATCATTTTCAGCTGACGGCATACGGCCGCCTCATTATCACCTTGGTCTAATATCCATGCAACCTTTGGAGAGCATTTAAAAGCGCTCTGCTTGGTGCTGACATGATGTTGGATAGGCCTACACGTTTTGCAGCTCTATGCAATGCATTCGCCAGATGTTTCACATTTTTAAATCACGGAATCGTATTACTTTCACGTGTGACGTAGGGCAATGACAATTGAAATTTTCTCACAATCGCTGAATTTTCAAATTGTGCAGAACCATAGAGATCAAAATTTGTGAGCTTTATCCTACTGCATAATTTTAAACTGTGCATTTTGAAATCGCAGTGTTTCAAATTTCTAGGTCTCTCGCCTGCAGGCTATGATAGCTATGTTCAATGCCAGCATTACACACTGTGCATTTAGAGGTTGAAGTTTTTAAAATCTCGCTTGTAGACGATCCATGTAAACATGTAAATATCTTGCTTTAATCATCTTATATGGTGTGTAAATGTGCAGCCATAACAGTGAAATAGCTATGAATGGTTTTTGAAAATGCTTCCGATGGTAATCAGAATTTGTAAATGACTAAGGCTGACCAACATATTCTCCTTAACAATATTGTAGAACATGGACTATTTCACACGGGAAAATGCGCGTCTAGTTGATTCGCTAAAATTGGGATGTTATAGATTTTCCAATGCGATTTTTTTCATTGACATTCGATTCACGCGAATAGCAAACATTCGAATTTGTAGGCCTGTTGACAGACAGATTAAAAAGCAAGCCGGAGTATTGACCGTTGAGTATTTATGTGAGGACGTTTTACATTGGCAAAGCAACTTAATCAAGATGTCAGAAAGAATACAGCTCTCAAAAATACGAAGTCGAGCGGCGCTCGATATCCGTTTCTGGGAGAGTATTTCAGATGTCGAGCACCGCTCCCCTGTGCAAACGGAAAGTCGGCCAAAGTCTGGGCCGAAGTCGGCAAACAATTTCGGCCCGAACGCGACGTGTCCTGACGCCCCTAAGTCGGCCCGGATTCGGCTGGTCGACTTCGGCCCGTAGTGTATTGACCGTATGTAGCGGGTCGATTTGTGGTGGCCGAATCCAGTCCGCGACATCTGCGTTGGCTTGCCTTTACCTAACCACATGTAATATGCAATAACAACTACTGAGATGATGGAACTTACCTAGATTGAGTCCACTGAAGGTCAATTTTGTAAACGCAGACATCGGGATTCAGGTTGATTGTGCCTCAAACAAGTTTGAATCTTGAATGCAATGGATAATAACAATCATATCCAGTGGTATTCAAAACTACCGTAGATGAAGTTCATTAGGTCTGCTCCTAAATTTTGATGTCTGAAACCAAGAAAAATACATTATAAGCGAATTAATATAGTAAAACGCAGACAAACTGTGAACATTGATGCAAAACATAAACCATGTAGAGCTCTATAACGACACATGGTTTGAGAAGTATATGACACAGAAATGAGCATTAATTTATTCTAAGATGAAAGGTGATAATTAATCTAAACTGCTTTCATATTTCATCATTTCAATAATTTACAACAGCACGAGTTAATCGACAACACATTTTCCCAGGGTGGACAACATGCCGTTAAAGCAGAAAGTCCGATGAATTTGATATTTAATTTAAAATGATTTCTCCTTTAGCTGAAATAAATAACAGCGTACCGCAAGATGGTTTACTTACACATCCAAACCAACCATGTAGTGAAGCATTCGAACCTGTGACTGATTTTCAAAGTTTGCGACTTGTTGCCAAACAGGGTTGAGAAGGGAAGAACGTGGTCCCGGCGGAAATTCACATTTCAAGGAGGCTCAAAAAGGCCAACAATATATTACTTAAAGCCGAGCTATTACTGATACAAATCCGCAGAAAATTCTTATCTCTGTAAATACTAGAAAAAAAATTTCAATCCCAATTCACGACCTTAGATTTTATATAAAGCTTCTTGTAATGACAGCCGACGTCCTGCACCCTGACTTGATCACGGGAATAACCCAATGCTGGTAAAATCAAAACATTCGGAAGCAGTGACAAGAGTAGCCTTACAACATATTTACACATTACAAAATATTGTCGATCACATCAGTCTGCACCGAAATGCTTCAAGGATTAACAGCAGAAATACATACTCAATACTGAAAAAACGAATCATTCGGAAGCAGTTACAGAGAATCGCAAAAAACTACTTGTCACAGTCGGCAGACGATGAAACGTCAGGTGTCAATTTAGGAAGTTTTATTCAATATGTAAGGCAAAGTAAGTATATAAGGGAAGTATTTGACCACTTTGATGTAAGGTCGTAAATTGGGAGTGAAATTCTGTTTTTTTTCAACCAATGGTCAACCTCCCGTGAGACTATAAACTGAAACATTAGCATACACACGGAAATTAAATGGCATGAATAATTACAGTGGTATGGCATAACTTTCTCCTTTTAATTTTTTTTGTTTGCTTGTAAGAATGCTTTCAATTGCCTTAACTCTTTTTCATGTACAATAGGCCTCATTATACTTAGTGATGCAAATGGAAAATTTTCCATTGGAAAATTTTGAAATTTATTTTTTGGTGATTGACACTTTTCCCTTTGTTTTGGAGACTTATTATAGTCGTTTGAAAAGACTATGTAATTAATATTCAAAGACCGAAAACTTCTCTATCATCCCTGTATGTTAACTTGTAACCAACTGCACCTTTTCCATGTCTATTTACAGATCTTTCCAAATGTAGATGGATTTCAGATTTCTCTAGCTGAATTTCAGATATCTGCAAGAAGCTCAACTTTGAAAAGATCTTAAATTCAACTGGAGATCTCCGTGGATCATATCTGAAATTCACTTGGACAGATCTGAAATCGAATTGGAGCTATCTGAACCATCTGAACTAGAAATGGAGGATGTGTGTGTTAGAGGCTATCATAGATATTCTTTTACTAATCACATATGATATCTTCAGTTTCCAAATATCTCACGAGTTTACAGTCTTTATATCTTCCAATATGGTCGCTCATGAATGCTGCGTGGACTGTGTGCTTATACGTCACGTGTTCATCAACAAATGAAGAATTTGTATCACTGATCAACGCTGCATAATAAAGCTTAACTTTCAAGCTAATAAGCAAATTCCAAAATGAAGTACATTATTTTTGCTCCACATCTTTCACATTGCATGAAATTATACCCTTATAGTAAAGCAAGATTTACGTTATCCCAAACGGTGTATGTGTGATAATTAAAAATGCCAACAAAATGGCACACGCCACTGGTGGAAAAGGAATGTTCAAAAATCCGCGGACGGAACTCGTATTGATATGATCGCTTTAATCGAAATAATGATGAAATTAAGAGTTTTGGACCCAATTTTATTGGTACGTAGCTGCCTCGGCAGTGGAAGTGCTCAAATTATAAAGCCTATTAAAAAAATCAAAATTTTCAAAATTTTCCATAATTTTCCAATTTTTACCAAAATTTTCCAATTTTTTCCATAAATTTTCATCACTAAATTTATACTACACGTAGGCCTGACAAAATGAGAGACGGATTGCTCACAATCTACATTATCGAAAAGCCTCAATCAGCGAATTGAATTTTTTAAGATGGAGGACATTCATATTTATTCACCACTCCTGTTTTTAGAAAATATGCTTCAATATCAAGGATCGAACTTTCCATCTCCTATCAACGATCCTGATGAATCACGCGATTAATTCTTTTATGAAATGCATATTTTATTCTGGAACTTCAGGACAATTTGAATGGTTGGCTTAGAATCTGTTACTATACAAATTACCTATTGATGCGGTTTATTCACCTGATTTACGAGTACGATTTATTTGCTACTCACATGTCTTAATATTGTTGACGCATCATATACACTCCATTTAGATACTCATATATCCGCGCTGATAATCTTTAACAAAGGATGGCATCATGTATACTATCTTCAATGAATAGAGAAAACTGCACCGTCAGCTGTTCGACGAGTTGATTCACACCCACACACCGCATGAGGAATCCGTGAATTGATTGATAGACGCAGCGCACGGCGAAGAAATGCATTGCAATGTTCGAATTCGGGAGGCTCGCCATTATGAAGACATGATAATCCCCTTTTAGAATAGGTCAGAAATATAAATTAGATAGCTACAGTGGTCGGGAGGCTTATTTAGAATGAAGTTATGCTTTAAAAATAATCATGAAAACTGACTATCGTACATACATACTCGTGAAACATCGGAAAATGATGGCATTTCAGCGCCTTATAAGGACTTCTAAATATAGTAGGCCTACCCAATACAGGATTCCCGTCACAGTGCGATTAATAACGCTATATGTTCCGAAGTCAGCTACGTTTTTCGTGTTGCCGAAGTTCTGCCGAAAGTCGATTGACCGAATTATGACGCACTTGTGCCGACATTCATAAAAATGCGTGGTTATAAAAACATTTCTATTTTTTTCATATTAAACAATCTTTCGCAGTTCACATCATAACACAGATAATATAAATCACGATAGAAACTTCATTTGAATTGAAACTGCTCAAGATGGCCAAATAGTCGCACTTTGCTGTTGTCGGCCCAGACACGGTCCGACATTTACGTTTGCACAGGGGATCGACATCCGTTTCAAAAGTTGGAAATACCATAGATTTATTCGAGTTGAACGTGTTAATAAAATCGAAAGTGTATACCAAAGATATTTGATATTATAAAGGGCTAGATAGGAAATAGACGTGCTTCTACCTTGTGTGCAACGAAACCAGTGAAAATCAGCTGATAATGCGTGAATTTGAAAATATTTGTAAGCGAGCAACAAATATTCCTTTTCATTGCCTCTTTTAGTAATTGCAGAACTAAAACGCATTTTAATAATAAATCAAGACATTTTTATTGTACCGCATGTCCAAATACAGCGTCCAAATTGCAACAAATAAGCTACTCTACTTTCAGATGTTTTGCAAAACGCAGTTGTAAATAAGAGCATCCTGTTGATACAATTCTTTCAATTAGACTTTATTGCATTATTTTATGTCAGTTGATTATTAAATCTGAAGAGCATATATAACATATGTTATATAGGAATAGCACAAATGAAAACCAACTGTGTCATTCTTAGATAAAAGCAGAGTGAAGTTCACTTACAATTCACCAAATACATGACTAAATGACTTTTCTGAACAGAAAAATGAACCGCGTCTTTACTTTTGATCATGCAGATTGTTTCTTTATAATAGGGCCTAAGTACGAAGTCTGGCTATGGTTGTACATATATATCGCTGCTGTGTCAACCGTTGCCCGGCCACGCCAAGAGTGATTGCCAAGCTTGGCAATAATCTAGCGTGTAAATGTAATTCTGCGGTTAGAAATTACATGATACAACAGACAAATACATATGAATTATCAGAAAATTTGATAAATTATATTGGCTTCAGCAAATAAAAAGAAACAGCATATTACGCATGTTATACAATGCACATTGACAACATCTTTGACACTGACAGACATCCGATGATTGATTCCACTTGGACCTAAAATGTCCTCTGTTAATTATTTGCAATACATAGATCCATGTTGTAGTTTCAGCGTAGTGAATAACTCGAACAGCGTTGTTGACGGGACTGAGCTTTATTAATAGCCAATTCCTCAGTGCAATATTGGGATTCTCACTGAATTTGCTAATAGTCATGAATTCAACAGAGGGAGTTGAGTGTTCATTAACACCCCATCAGTATTTATCTGAAAATTTTGTCTTCCAAATTGATAGTACTGCATTAAATTGCTGTATTACCGCTCTCATCTTTAACAATTTTTTTTCACAGAAACTACTGAACGAATATTGTTGCAACTTATCATATAATATCAGTGAATTATGCTTTACATCATGTGCCATTTCCAAGGCTTTTTGTCGCATTGTACACCGTACAGTCGATAAAACAGCAATTTCGCACCATTGCCGTAATGCTTTTTTTGGCACGATAAGGACCGTACTAAAATGTGTTCAAATTTGGGCATATTTCTCATCTAGCCCTTTTAAACAATTAAATACCTTTGGTGTAAACACATTGGGGCTTTGATAAGTGCGGAGCTACCACTCTACCTAACATACTAACTCTATGGTCTTCAAGGAAAAGTTGAGATGCGACCATGCAGTAAGTATGTTAGGTAGAGTGGTAACTCCGCATTTATTAAATTCCAAATGTGTACACACTTTCGATTTTATTAAATGAACTCAAGGGACATACAGGTTCTGTTGTCACCAAATGTGAGATATGCAAATTTTTGCAGTTTTGCAGAAATTATAACGGAGTTGAGTGATCATGATTGTAGTACAGAAGGAATGATGGCATTTCACAGATTATCATGACAGCCTTGGAGATTTAATGTCTGCTAATTAATTAGCAATTCGATGGGCTCCTATTACTTTCATACTCAATCTTAAGAGATTCTTCTTTAGCGTGCATGATCAGGCAAAAGCTGCCACTGGCATGGCAAAATCACAGATTCAAGACAATGATTTCAATTAACTTTGAAAGATGTAAATGTGTCAACATCACTATTTGGATTCAAGTAATGAAGCATGAATTTAGTGAGTCATAAAATCAAGCCGGTGAAAATTGAATAAAAAACTTGATATTTCAGCCAAGAAAGCACGGATAATATCGCGACTTTTTCATAAACTTCCATTATAATACGGAGCATGAAATTCCCTTGATAATCAGCTTGATATCCGCTAAGTTGGGAAGATTATTAGCAAATATTCATTCTTTTTGATATCCAACTTGATTTATACTACTTACAACGGGGAGTCATCTCTGTAGTATTTAAATGGGCAAAATTTTGACCTTTTTCAAAAGTGTTTAAATAATTTTTTGACCACGTGAACGTAATCTCTGCAAAAAGCTGAATCTTTTCATATAAAAATTTTCACGGTATGCAGATACTTTTTTGAGTCGACACTCTACCTGTATATCTCTCGATATCTCTACTCTATGGATGCGACTGAGATGTGTGTCATGTTTTTAATTTTCAGCGGTATTCCTTTATGATTCAGAAGGCGTCATTTCTTGAATCTGACCAAAGATCTGACAAATAATTTGAACTCATTTACATCTTTCAAATTTAATTTTGATCATAATCTTTGATATTTTGCTGCTTATGCTAGCCTTGATATGATCACGATTAAGAAAATACTCTTATTAGAATATGGCTGAGTTCAAAGAGTAGATACTTTATGGTCGACAATTAGTGACCTTTGAGGTTGGTTCGTCGGACTGGTTCTCAAGATCATCAATCTTGATCCGACTTCAATGATGCATGATCAATGTGGAAGTTCATGAAGCCTCCAAGGCTGACGGAAAGCTTTAGCATTCCCAGAGTCCGCAAGCGAAACGGTTCGACGCAACTCGGCATCACTCATTTGTAGCTTCGCCTTTTGAAATTATGGTTGTCGCATCATTTTGAAAAATTCTCTGTGTAAATAGTAGACAGTGGTCATTAGACTGCATCAGAATTGTTGTTCTGAGTGGTCGACATCACATGACCATATTAAATGATGATTTTATATGCAAAAAAATGGAATAAAAATTCTTTAAACTCATGAAATTTAGAAATAATTATGCGTACTTTTATGCAAACATTTGTATGTTACTTTTATCAGCTGCTTTTGGAGTTTTAGTTTACTGTTCGTCGGACTTTTCACATTTTTTACATCGGAATTTAATCATTTTGTTTCATTTGCATTGAATTTTGTTGAGAGCTGAGTGGTTGAATATGAAGTCGGTTACATGTTACTAGCTGGTTTAACATGTGAAATTAGAAAAAAAGTGGATAAACATGAGCTGTAGTAGAAGGGATAAAATATGACTACAAAATGTATATAACATAATGTGCTTGTGTTGTACGTGTGCAAATGTTGCAAAATAGACACTTTTGAAAGGGCTTAAAACCTCCCTCATGCATCGACAAAACAATACAGGCTTCTTGGGTAGAGCCTACCTTTACGTGGATAAATTCATACACAACACCCTATGTCTAATATTACGTGGATTAATCCACCAAATCTTTCCAAGCTATCAAATTAAACTTTTGACATTTAGACTTGCTCATAACATCCGCTACGTACATGTCGAATTTTTCATTCAATCAAAAACGCCTTTATATGAAAATATGGAATGTGCATATTCAATCAAAAGATACACAATAGTGATATTAAGAAATTGTTATGTTTGAAAGTCGTTAATATATCAAAATTAATATATTTAAAAATTTAGATGCAATCTTTTGCGGGTTGGTCAATAACTAGATTACTATGTCGCCATGACTTGACGATCTTAACTTTGAAGTCTTGATAAGAGGAAGAACAGGTGAAAAAAAGAAACGGTAAATTTTTTATCTCTTTTGATCACAGAGTAAGCGTGTCGGATGATTTTTGTGAATTCCTGGAATAACATATCTTCATCTCTAACGGTATTCTTCCAGGTGAATTCATGGAGGTAACTTTCAAATATTTGCATTAAAGGCATTCTTGATGGCATAAGCAAAATGTAAAGGTCTAGCTAAGTGTTGAAAGTTTAATTTGATAGCTTGGAAAGATGTGATGAATTAATCCACGTTAAGGTAGACTCACCGCTTCTCGTCTCCAGATGTTCAACATGGAAGTTGTTTCGTAGCACTATCAATTCACTTTCGGATTCAGGTTTATTTCTGATGTACTCCGACTGCGTCCTGCAGCGACATTATTGGAATCTAAGTCCAATTCCGTCGCGATTATTTTGCTGGAATTGTCAAATATATATTGTACTGTTAACTATTGTCAGCCTTTTGTTAGTTTTTTTGTCTAGAGGTTGCCCTTGTTCCACAGGATTGGCAATCTGATTTTGCACAAAATCATGCAAAATTGAACCTGAAAATTATGAATTAGGCGACCATGTACCGAAGATCTCGCACACCTGCAAGATGCAGTCCTTGTCGCGCAATTAATTAAACCCTTGGGACGAACTGGAATCTATAGGGGGGTCGCCATACATAGTCGGCGCGCGCTAGGTGGCCGGCTTCGGCGCTTTGGCTCACGTGGCCCTAGCTTCTCAGAAATTCTCAAAATGGAATAAGGGTCTGGCGCGCGTGAAATTTTTTGGAAGAATCTAAAAAGAGAAAACTTCTCCGGTGGACCTGGCACACCGATGGAATCAGCTGGCAGACTACCCAGCAATCTCAAAACGCAGTATAGCAATGCCCATTTACAAGGAGAGATGATTCCTTGGATTGCGGTAATTTCAGAGGGATTCGCCTTCTAGGGCATGGTATGAAGCTACTTGAGACGGTCAGAGAGAGGGGGTTGAGGAAGCTCGTTGACATCGATTGCAGGCAGTTTGGCTTTGGTATACAACTGATTCCGTCTTCATTCTTCGACAGATAGTGCAACCAAAGGAACAAGAAGCTCTACCATGTGTTCGTCGATCTCGAAAAGCTTTCGACAGAGTCCCCCGGAAAATCATCGAATGGGCAGCAGACAAGGATTTCTTGAGCGATTGGTTGCGGTAGCGATGTCAATATATCGGATTTCAACAACGCAAATCATAACGAAGTTTGGTCTGTCGGAGGAACTGGACGTTGGCATGGGTGTACACCAGGGGTCAGCGCGTAGCCCCTTACTGTTTATTACAGCGATGAAGGAAGCATCCAAAGAGTGTAGGGGATCTGGCCCATGGGAGCTTCTGTATGCTGTTGATCTCGTTTTGACGGCTACCTCCAAGCAAGAGGCTATGAATATGTTTTCAATGTGGAAGAATGGCTTAGAGCGATGTGGTTTGAAGATCAAAGGGAAGAAATCCATGGTCATGTTAACTGGGAAGAATGCAGAACGCACTAAGTTCGGGAAGTGGCCTTGCAGTTGCTGTAGTAAGGGAGTCGGCGCAAACCCGATCTTCTGTGATTCCAGAAAATTGTGGTGTCATAAAAGGTGCTCCCGATTTCGATCATTTCTAGTAGTAAGGACCTTCCGCTGTCCTAAGTGCACCGATGTTTCCCGCTCGCCTAATGATAATTCACTGAAAGTGAATGGGATCATCCTACAAGAGGTCCAAGAATTTTGTTACCTCGGAGATGTTGTAGACTCAGAAGCAGGTGCTGAAGGAGCGTTTCGGACTATCATCGCCCTTCGTGTCGAGAATTGGCCATTCTTCTCAACAAAGGTATTTTATTGAAGTGTAGAGGCCATGTGTGTGAGATGTGTATATATAAGGTCGGTCATCATCTATGGCGCGGAAACGCGGCCACTCAGCCTGAAGCTGGTCGAGCGTTTGACATGTGCTGACAGAAGAATGATGTGGTACATGGTCAGGTTGAAGGCTGAAGTTTCAAGCAAAGAAGTAACGAGACGTTATAGCTCGCCCGATCTTCTATTTCGTCTGCGGCAAAGACGTCTACACTGATTTGGCCATGTGAAAAGGGCCACGGATGACATCATCAGTAAAGTTTACCACTTGCCGGTCGATGGTCGCCGACCACCTGGAAGACTTTGCAAGCCGGTATCCAAGAAGACCTGCAGTCTATAGAGGCGCTGGAAGACGTTGCACCAGATCGTTCAAAATGGAAACGTGTCATCGCAACTTCGTCCAGCCCCGAAAGAAATGACGTAAAACGAGGAAGAAGTTAGAAGATCAATATCAAAATTTGTCAATTTGTTTTGGACCGATTTTCACAAATTGTGCTGTGTTTCTTGTAGCTTATTGACAGTCTTTTGCCATGAAATAATGTTCATTGACTTAAATGTGATTAAGTGAATATTTCATTTTCCCAGAATTGCAATCAACGAATTCACTTCTCCGAAACACCCTAATATTTTCCACCGCGCCTAACTTCGGCCCACCAAAATTCTTACTTTGTTTTTTTATGCAGAATCAATTAACATAATCACATCAAATGAAATACTTCGGATTCTTATTGCTGATTCATATTTTGCATTACTTCACTGATTTTTAATTGCGAGCAATACTTTCTTTTGCGTGGGGCAAAAAAATTGATTTTTGTTTTTTATGTACACAAAAAAAGTTGCCTCTGATTTTGCACTTTTACTAATCCGATTGTTTTGAAATCGGCTAGGAAGCAAAGCTAATTCTCGCGAAGGACTTCTGGTATCGTTTCCTTTAAACTGAAGCACATTGAACTCTAAAAATATCTACTGGACAATGTTATGAACCAGTTTATTGAATTTTTCCCCTAACTTTGACCAACGTCAAAAAACACGACAAGGTCTACCTCAGTTTATTCAGCTATTTCTCATTATATCTATTTTTCATCAGTAGCTAACTAAATCGAGTTTTTATAAGGTCGGTTTCACTTTTCAATTATGTTTCAAAGTTGTAAGCAGATACGTCGAGATCATATGCTAAAAGCATCGATAAAAACCACCACAGGGATCCCTCTATCAAATCTTCCACAGTAAACTGTAAGCATTCGTTGAGACATTGGAAGTCGGAAATTGATGATCAAATGACATTGCTGTAGTCAATAATTGTGATTTTGTGCATCTAGACCGACATCAGATTCTCTTCAATTGCTTCTTGAGGGCCAAGAGCAATTATCCAGTACTCAAATTGGCGAGTACGTTGATGCGCATTTAATCGACCTGTGAGAAATATGACGAGTAAATGAGCTTCAACAAAACCGTCTCTGTGCGAGCGGCGAATTTCAATTATTCCTGGGCTGTTTATCTCTGACTGATGAGAGTGCATCTTCATCTGACGAAGAGGAGTCATTTGTCGATGCCTATAGGAATGTGTTCATTCGGAAAGCACAAGCAAAAAGATGACAACCAAGTTGAGCGCGCAGTGGATCTTTTGTAAGTTGGTGATATTGTTTGGACCTCCTGATAAAGTAGTGGAAATTTGACATGGAAAAATGAAGACAAGGTTCGTCAATTACCACAGTGAGAACGGACAGGACGTGGCGGAAAACTAAATAATGACACAGTCCGAAACTACACGATATCGCAAGGATCACGCTAAAAAAGTTGAGTGGACTTATTCCTCCTCTACATGCAAGGGAATTTTCGAACTATCAATCAGTGGGAAAAGGGGAATTTAGTCACTTCCTCCTAAAAACGAGTTAACTCGGCATTCGTGAACTGTGGAAGGGAAAATTTGTCTGTCAGTGACAGTTGCTTGTCCTCCCGTTACGGGTTAACTCGGGCTCAGTTTCTGAAGCGTCAGTGATATTTTCCTGTTCTCCCGATACGAGTTAAGTCGGGCGGTTTCTTGCTGTACTCCATTGTCACCGTCACAAGTCAACTGTTGATAACGCTCGATGCGAGTTAACTCGGGATCATCAGTTAAAGGGTTAAAATGTTATTTCATGATAGCAATTTCAAAAGTGGATAATGTTAGGCACAATGCCTAACAACTTTGCCGAGTAGCATTTTGTTAAAAAAGTAAAGTTGCAGTGCATGTAGTGTAGCATGATATAGTCTTGCATGATATGTTTGTATGAATACTGTACATCTGTAGCTCTCACTCGTACGCGTGGTGTAGCTCAAGTCTCTCTTTTCAGAGGCCTTGAGCATTGTGTGCTGTGACCCCGAATAATACAATCCCTACAGCGCCACAAAGACTTTTGAAGTTATTTATGCTCAAGACCCAACAGCCAAACGAATCTGAAGATGCCTTCCGTCGAATGCCCTGTCTCATCCTGCCCTTACGAAACTCCAGATGTTGAGTCACCTGAACTACTAGTCACACTCCTGAAACTTCACGCCACCGAACACCAGCCTACTCCAACACCACCTGTCGCCTCCGCAAAGACAGAAAAAGTGAAACGGCCTACGGTTTCAATTGGTGGATCCTCCGAGGAGTGAGCGTACTTCCTCACCAGATGGAACGACTACAAGACGGCTACTCGACTACACGGTTCTGACGTCGTCATTCAGCTTTTAGAATGCTGTGACGAGACATTGAGAAAAGATTTGACTCGTGCAAACGGGGGAGACTCTCTCACCAGCCTTTCCGAAGACGATGTAATTCTCGGCATCCGCAACCTAGCCGTTCGAGACGAAAACATAATGGTCGCACGCGTCACTCTGCACAATCTCAGACAAGACAGAGAATAGCCGATTCGCAATTTTGCAGCTCGACTGCGCGGTCAAGCCAGCATCTGTCGCTACTCAATTGACTGTCCTCGATGCGACGTCACAGTTGACTACAGCGATCAAGTTCTCAGAGATGCCCTAACACGAGGCATCATGGACTCGGACATACAACTGGATCTCCTCGGTGAACAGAACCAGGAAATGACCTTGGAACAGACAATCAAGTACATAGAAGCCAAAGAAAGTGGTAAAAGATCCGCTCAAAGTCTCAATCAGAATTTCAGCTCTACCGCTGCCTCCAGCAGCTATCGCAAAGCCCAGAGAAATCCTGGTAAAAGAGACGACCACCCAACCTGTAAATACTGCGGTCAAAAGCCCGACCATGGCACACGTCGACAGGATCGTGAAAAGACGTGCCCAGCATATTCTCACATATGCGGTAAATGCAGCATACGGGGACACTATGATGCCGTATGCCGCGGTGGCAGTAAGCACAGACAAGCGCGAAACACGGAAAGTGCCACCTTTGACTCATTATGCACCGTAAGCAGTTATCCTGATGGTGAACAAATAGCACAGGCCAACTGCGGAATCAACTCCAACGGCCAAAGAGTCCTCACCCTGGATCACCATGTCTACAACGATCTATGCGATACGTGGATTCACAAATCCTCTGACCCACAGCCCTTCGTTGATGTCAATATTCAAGGGCATCCCTCCGACTTCACAGCTCTTGGATTTCATTTGAACCGACCGACCCCTATGATTCGTCATCGTGCCATGGCTGACACAGGATGTCAATCTTGCCTTGCCGGCGCTAATGTCCTCCGATATCTACATTTACAGGCGAGTGACCTAATACCAGTATCTATGCGCATGAATGCGGCGAACGACAAGCGCATCAACATATTGGGAGCTCTGCTTCTCCGACTCTCTGGCAATACGAAGCAAGGGAACACCCTGACGACTCGGCAGATCGTATATTTTACAGACAGTAGCGATAAATTTTATTTGAGTAAGCAAGCTTGCACTGCCCTCGGATTAATCACCGAAAACTTTCCCACTATCGGTGAGGCAACATCCACGCTCTGCTCATACTCGACACCCTCTAATCCAGAAGTAGTTTCCACCGCACCCAGAGACAGCACCAGCCTCAAAGCGACGAATTGTGATTGCCCACGCCGTCAATTGCCACCATCGATTCCAACTTCACTCCCCTTTGCAGGCGTCCCTGAAAACCGTGTCAAACTGGAACAATATCTTCGCGATTACTACCGCTCATCTACTTTCAATACCTGCGAGCATCAGCCCCTCCCCATGATGGAAGGTCCTCCTCTACGTTTAATGGTCAGTGACGCTGCTACGCCAGTTGCTCATCACACTCCAATCCCCGTCCCGCTCCATTGGACTGAAGAAGTCAAGGCACGATTAGACCAAGATGTGCGACTCGGAGTAATCGAGCCAGTTCCTGTTGGTTAGCCAATGACCTGGTGTCATAGGATGGTAGTTTGCCCCAAAAAGACGGGCAGGCCACGCAGAACCGTCGATCTTTAGGCCCTCAACCAACACGCCACACGAGAAACTCATCACACACAATCGCCATTCATTCAAGCCAGATCAGTGCCGAAAAATGTGAAGAAAACTCTATTCGATGCGTGGAATGGGTATCACAGCATACCACTCCACCCAGATGACAGACACCTCACTACCTTCATAACCCCTTGGGGTAGATATCGATATAAGGTGGCACCACAGGGATATCTTGCGTCAGGAGATGGTTACAGCCGTCGATTCGACGAAATTGTCGCTGACGTTCGACGCAAAACGAAGTGTATCGACGATACGTTGCTCTGGTCCGACACCATCTCCGAAGCCTTTTTTCAAGCCGCCCATTGGCTCGACCTATGTGGCCGCCACGGTATTACTCTTAATCCGGAGAAATTCATCTTCGCCGAAGACGTCGTTGAATTCGCTGGATTTCAAATTTCGCCTCCGCCGAAAAGATGCTGCCGTTTCGATCGCTCTTAAAACCTGGCACAACGTTCACATGGACTCCTGAATTGAACAATCTCTTTGAACAGTCCAAGAGGTTTATTATTCATGAAATTGCCAATGGGGTCGAAATTTTTGACAAATCGCGTCCAACATGTCTCGCAACAGACTGGAGCAAATCTGGAATCGGATTCTGGCTACTCCAAAAACATTGTCAATGTCGCTCGTCCCAGCCCTTTTGCTGCAAATCAGGGTGGAAGATAACCCTCGTCGGTAGTAGGTTCACTTCCTCAGCTGAGTCACGCTATCAACCAATCGAAGGTGAGGCTCTAGCCGTCATTGATGCTTTAGACAAATCACGCCACTTCGTTCTTGGTTGCCATGACCTCACAATAGCTGTAGACCACAAGCCCCTCCTCAAAGTTTTTGGAAACAGATCATTGGAAGATTTGCCTAACCCACGACTTCGAAACTTAAAAGAAAAATCCCTTCGCTACCGCTTCAGAATGGTTCACATCCCAGGCGCCCAGCACAAAGCTGCCGACAGCGTTTCACGTCACCCTGTTGGACAGTCAAACGACGTCTACCTCCCTGATGATATTGCTGTGACAGCAGGCACCGACAACATCTTCGTTCGCCCTAGCCTCCTCTTAGACCACATTCGGGAACCATCAACATCTTCTATCAACGTTGACGACCCAAACCTTGCTGCCGCCTTGACACCTGCGCTGACCTCGCTGAAGTCTGTAACATGGGATGACATCCGCCTTGCCACCACCAGCGATAACTCAATGTTGTCTCTACTCGACTTCGTTGAAAATGGATTCCCACGAACCCGTGAAGACATCCCAGCGAAAATACGCGAATTCTACAACTTGAGGGACGATCTTCACTCGTACGACGGGGTGGTTCTTTACAAAAACCGTGTTATTGTCCCACCAGCACTAAGACAACAAGTTCTCCGCGCGTTGCATTCCGCACACCAAGGCGTTTCCTCCATGACAGCACGAGCTAGTGCCTCAGTCTTCTGGCCCGGAATAAATCCCGCCATCCAAAATGTAAGAGCATTCTGTCTCCAATGCAATCGTATGGCACCGTCTCAACCAAGCGCCCCTCCAACAACACCATTCCTGCCTGTTTACCCATTCCAATGCATCTGTGCAGATTTCTTCCACCATGCCGGTTTTACTTACCTTGTTGTTGTGGATCGGTACAGCAACTGGCCACTTGTAGAACGAGCCAAGGGTGGTTCTGACGGACTCATCTCCTGTCTGCGGCGCACCTTCGTGACTTTCGGTATCAGTGAGGAACTAACGTCAGATGGTGGACCAGAATTCTCATCATCTGCGACTCAAAACTTTCTTCGCAACTGGGGCGTCCGTCATCGCATCTCCTCCGTCGCCTACCCCCACAGTAATTGCAGAGCCGAAGTTGGAGTGAAGACAGTCAAGCGACTTATCACCGACAACACAAGCCCAACTGGCGAACTCAACACGGATGCATTCCAGCGAGCCATGCTCCAGTACCGGAACACGCCAGATCATCAAACCAAAATGTCGCCTGCCCAATGCATCTTCGGTCGCGCCATACGAGATTTCATCCCCATACATCCTGGCAGATACGAACCCCACCGCACGTGGACAGAAACCCTATCGCAACGCGAACACGCTCTACGCCATCGTCATATGAAGATAGCGGAACGTTTGCAGGAGCACACTCGTCGCCTTCCAGCCCTCTTCATCGGCCATCAAGTTCGCATTCAAAACCAGACAGGACCCCACCCTACGAAATGGGACAGGACAGGCATCGTCATTGAAGTGCGTCAGTTCGACCAGTATGTGGTGCGCGTTGATGGCTCAGGCCGTGTGACTCTCCGCAACCGTAAATTTCTTCGGAAGTTTACACCAGTGGTCCAACGTGACTTACCATTCCCTCGGCAGTCAATCATCTCTCCATCGACCGGGCTACCCAAGGAGAAGGCTCGCAGTGCTGATGACGGATCCCAATCCTCAAATCAACGGTCAACCGACAGCAGGGAATCCTCCTCTCCTGAAGAAATTGTTCCTGATCCACTTCCATCTTCAGACCACGATCCTCTCCAAGAAATCAGTGATCATATTCCCAACAACAAAACCGAAGGCCTACCCATGGAAAGTGCGAGATCACTCGACCCATTGATGTCGGGCAACAGTGGACGTTTGCCACGTGCATTGACTCGTCTATTTCCGCACAACCGATCTGGAGATAAAGACGGGCACCCTTCACCATCGCTTACTGCCTCTGACTCACGTGTTCTCCGCTCAAAGTTGCAATAATGTGACATTCACTTTTGTACTTTTGTATCAGACTTTGTGTCCCGGACAGCGTCTTAGGGGGGCATAGTGTAGCATGATATAGTCTTGCATGGTATGTTTGTATGAATACTGTACATCTGTAGCTCTCACTCGTACGCGTGGTGTAGCTCAAGTCTCTCTTTTCAGAGGCCTTGAGCATTGTGTGCTGTGACCCCGAATAATACAATCCCTACAGCGCCACAAAGACTTTTGAAGTTATTTAGCATGAATTCCGCTTTTGCCATGGAATCTCAATCTACCATCTGGAAACATTTCTTTAATGCATTAAAATCATTGCTTAGTTAATCATCATCTTAGTTAAAAAGCACACGGTCATAAAGCTAAAGAGTGGTTCAAAGTTAGGGTGTTCCACGGCATTTATTTCTGACTCACAAAGTCGAAAAGACATTTCAATGTTCCTTGTTCCTGCGACCACCATGAAAAATGGCTTGCCAGCTTGGAATATAATCAAGTCTTTGAAATGCTTTCACAGCACGAAGATCACCAAGTCTATCGAAGCACACTCTCCTCGATCATGCCAAGAACAACCATAGCTTTCTGCCCGCATCATCACATAATCGTCCTGGTTTGCTTTTGCAACAAAAATGATCTTCGTTCCACGTTAGCATTTCGAAGACTAGGTTCTGTTCCCAGCTGGTAAGCCATTTCTCATGGTGGTGACAGAGTAATTGAATCGTGTAATTGTTTGTTTCTTCGAGGTAGCCCGGAAGCAGTTGACATTGTTGAAAAATGCTATCCTGAAAGATAATGTAATAATGTGCGCGTTAAGCTATGCCTGCTCCTGGCACGATCATGGATAGTGTGCTTCGATAGTCGTGGTGATCTTTTTGCTACGTTGGCATTTCGAAGACTAGGTTCTCTTCCAAGCTGGCAGGCCATCTTTCATGGTGAAAATATATGATATGAAATAAAAATTCACTCAAAAATACTTTTATTTTTAATCTCACCATGTCAGATCTTTTGACGAAATTGGTTAGTGGAAAGCACTAGTCTCGCGCTAGATCGAATTCAACAATAATTCAACAAACTCCGCAATATTCTCATCAAAAATGGTTTTGTGCCAGTATAGTAGTTTAAAAAAAAGGATTTTGCCAACGTTTCGGATCCGGACTCCCTCCCGCCCACTGCATAAGTCTATTGAAAAATATATGCCATTTCCGATTATCGTGACCTGGTTTTAGCAGTTTGGCTCTAACATTGATGAGACCTATAACTTTATGCTAATAGTACTGCTGATTGCCTAGAAGTTCTTTAACAGTTTGCATTGTCTTTCTGTCTATATGATCAAATACCAAAATGTTTTGAGATGTCTGTGATTGACGGCATTTTATTCATTTATCGACGATTTTGCCACAACCTTGCTTAAGTAAGATATTTGAAGGTATTCAATGCTCATGAAACAAAGAATTTTCTTTTATTTATTTATTCTAGCAACACCTGACAATGTGGTTGGAGGAACTCATGTCGAGTACAATGCATATTGCAAATGTCAACAATCAACAATGACACACACGACATACACACCATAGCATCAAATGTTCACCAGGAAGATTGCGATGTCAATGTCACAAACTGTATGATTCAACCACTTTGTTAGCAGTCTTTTTTCATTCATCTCTGTCTTCAGCCGATGTTTTCTTTACTCATCCCTGCCCCAACCAAGACACAGCCATACTAGTAAGCTTGGGATGGAGCAACCTTCACACACTTGCAACTGTCACCACGTTGGGTTAGCAACCTCTAGTGAGAGCAATGGTACCTCCCGAGGCGGACAGACTCGAACACTGGACCTTGTGCACATCAACACCTAGGCGCGGCCCTGAGCCAACTGAGCTATCCTACCACCTGATGTTCTCCATCTTCTCCAATCCTCTTCCGCTTTCTGTAGGTCTCTTATCAAGCAATCGCTCCATCGGATTCTTGGTCTTCCTCTTGGTCTCTACATTGTGCTCCATTCGCCTTGGCAATCTCTCATTCTGTGTAAAGTAGAGCAAAAACAAAACAAATATTTGAATAACAATATCCCAAAAGCCGAGGTGGGTTTTGGGAAGCGTCAGTCGTACCTGAAACATGCCCGACTTTTTTTATCATATAAGGCGCTCATGAAATTTACAAGAATCCTTTTGACTGAGCTTACAAATATAGGCACAATGTGATCTAATCGCCATTTATCAATCATAGCTTCATCTATCATATATTACCGTTTTTTGCAACCAGGGTCTACCGCACAGAAGCACTGTTAGGCTAACAAATTTGTAGCAGCATCACTCACCCA
The DNA here is from genome assembly GCA_907163375.1 of Prostheceraeus crozeri. NCBI lineage: Eukaryota > Metazoa > Platyhelminthes > Polycladida > Euryleptidae > Prostheceraeus > Prostheceraeus crozeri. Next base: position 79,951 of record CAJQUW010001873.1, read on the forward strand.
TTGAAATTTGCTTGTCACTAACAACTCATTATCTAACACTGTTTCTGTACGGTCGCCCCAGTATATTTGTGTTCCATGTACATGGAAGAAATGAGGTGGATGCTGTGTTGTTGTATAGGGGTACCTACAGAAGGCGTTGGAAATAAGTGCTTCATTACAATTTTGAACTTAATTGTATTAAATGCGACAAGCTCTATTTTTGAACTGAAATTTTCCCAAGATTTCTCCAAATACTCCCACTTGTTGTTACATTCTACCTTATTTTCAAAGTTAGGTAGTAGACGTTGTCAGTTGCTTGATGCGCTTGAGTTTGCTTAAATTGGACTCTAAATTGTTTCTCTAATTAAGATGTTGTATCTTCGACAGGACGGCTCTTCTTCATGACGATCATTCTGGGAATCGACCTTGGTACAACTAGTGTAAAAATCACATTCCTGAATAACACGAACCACGAAATCATATTATCATCAACAAGCCCAACCTCAGCGACCAAGCTATCGCAAGATAGTTGCGTATATGAACAATGTCCATCTATCATATTTAAGACGCTTGAAGAACTGCTTGGCTTGGTGGACAAAAGAATATTAAATTCTGTTGAACATATTGGCATATGTTGTCAAATGCATGGTATCGTCTTTTGGAATGCCCCATCATCGGGCAAAGAGATGGCAATGAGTAATCTAATCACATGGGAAGATCAGCGTTGTGATGGCGCATTTCTTAAACGTCTTCCACCAAGCAGAATAAGAATTAGCAGTGGTGAGTTTTCATCCCTCCCCTCAAGAGTGAGCTCTAGAATGATACACTTTCATATATTGTATGTGATTTTCTAATCAAATAGGAAAAATCGGAAGCATTTTCAGTAGAAGCTCAGTTTTCTTCAAGCAGTTTAACTATAAGAAATGAAGGATGGTGATGGTAATGCCAAGCTGCTATATTGACAGAAAATATGTACTTGTCTTTCCTCGTTCCCCAAATGATGGTTATTCGCGATAGTGGACTTATGCGTTGTGATAATTTTTAGTTTGCCGAAACATACGTGCCTAGACTTAGGCTTTGCTTAAGTACATCAATCACTGTTGAATTGGGTGGCGGACGACTAACTGCTTTATTTCAAACTGCGCTTTTTGCAATTCGTGAGGGGTGTTTTGGTTGTGTGCCATTTTATCCTTCGTTTTTGTAAATAATTTGCGGCATTTTTCCTCTTATTGATGTCCAAATGTTTAGTGATCACAATTTGTGATGAAATTCCCAAGCATTGTATGAATGCACTATTTATTTGATATAAAATTTGTGAAATATGTACAAAGATGATTTATTGCATTGCGAATTTTTAAGTCTCCAAGTCACATTTGTAGAACAACAAGATACAGAAAATTTGACAATAATAAATGAAAATCTGTATGCTAGCAGTAATTGGGAAAACAAAAGTAATTTATGTTTAAAGTTGATGTGATGTAAAGTCTGAAAGTCGATGAAATATTTAATCAATGAAGTTCATGTTTTTGACAAATGAGAGTGAATGATGTGAGCACTATAACAAAGGCATGAGAAGTTCTTATATCGCTATTGTGTAAAGCTCTGGAAGAATAACAGAGTTATCTGGTAGAATAACAGAATATTAAATACTATCCGGAATCACGAGAAATGTTTCAATATCCTCTACGATTGGTAACAAGAAGAGAAGGGATTCTCTGAATGAGCTATTTATTGTAAAAGAAGATTTTATCAGGTTGTTACTTCATCTCGGTACAATTGACGATCATACATCATTATCACCAAATCTCCCAACTTCATTTGTCTTTCAACCAGGTGGACTGTTAGACTAGCATTACCATGAAAATCTCAAATCAGAAATGAAAGGTCCATCATGATTGGCCTCAATTTTTGGTGCTTGATGTTCTATACACTATACTGTGCATTTTGCGCCTAGACCCGCTGATTCCTTATACTTTCCATCTTTGCATCACACTGTCTTGTCTATAGCGCATCCTTGTCTGCTGTCCTGTTAGGTATGTGTGCCACATCAAACGTGGTAAACGCCTGGAGGATGTTCTGCAAAATCATGTATGAACGAAAGAAATCTTTTTCATGAATATGTCCCGCGACAAATTCGTGACGGTTTGGGACAAGAACGAAAACCAATTTTCGATAAGAGCAGAAGCTCACATAATTAAACCACTTTGTTCTGTTGATCAGTGACTAGCTACGGCTACTTTCTTAAGATTTTCAACTTATCTAAAATAGATGCAGTTTCCCACCGTTCTACAGCAAGTCAGAGCAATAGCTCTTGACCTATAAAATCAATGAATTTCAAGGGTTCTTTGTCTAAATTCATAAATTTCGAGGTGTCAATTGATCGCAAACTTGTTATGAATCAAGTATTTCATTTTTTACTCGTATGCATGTCCACTCTTTCGCTGACAATCCTAAAACTGCTTTGAAAGTTTGGAAAGTACAAGTAATATTCACCAGTCACCGAGTCAGTCTTCTGTTTCTCAGCCATGTGACAAATCGTTAGACCTTATCTCAAATATGATCATGTATCCATTTACCTGAGGAGATAAGCACTTAGGTATTGTTCTCCGCATATGTCAAAAGTCTTAGCTCATAATATCCTTGGTGTAATTCCAGAATAAGACACTCTGTTGAATATAGTTGTACATGTCGAAAGGCTACCTACATCTGCTCGAGTTATCATATTCATGACATTTTTTCGGTATGACTTTTGGACGGATGTAGACATTTATATGAACTTTCAATCGTTTTTTGTTCAGGATTCGGGTGTGCAACAATTTTCTGGTATTTGGAAAACAATGCTGAATTTTTGAGGAAATGGACTTACGCTGGAACAATCGCCGATTTGTTGATAGCTAAACTGTGTGGTTTTAAAGATGTGACCATGTCACCTCAGAATGCCGCTTCATGGGGATATTTTGATGTCAACACAATGAGTTGGGAGACAGATATGTGAGTTCATCTCATTGCCTAACATTCGATGATTCATTCAGAAGAAATATGATCTCCAACTTTAGATTGGCTAAAACTGAGTTTCCATTAAATCTTCTACCCAAAATATCACTGCTTGGAGAAGCGATTGGATCAACCAATACATCGAAATTCGATATACCAATGGGCGCAAAAGTTTATCCAGCTTTGGGTGACCTTCAAGCTTCGGTATTCGCATGCGTGCAATATCAGGAACGAAAGGGTAAGCGAGCTCGTGTTTGCTAAAACAGTGAAACCGCATAGCGACATTTTACTCTCCATTTCTGTATGAAAAGTACTCATGAATTAATGTGAAGTAAATAATCCAGCAAGATTTTTTTAAAAAATGGGGTTTCAAATACGGAAACTTCATAATTTACTTCAATTTGATAAAACCCGGGAACTCAAGATTGCTTATTGCAGAATGAATTTGATTGAATTCATTTAACAGCTAATATAACTTTAATTTGACATTTCCCTGTTTTTAATTCATTCAAATTGAACAAAGGGATTTTTCTGAAGCATCTGACGATAAGATTTCACCGCTAGCGATTGTAGTTAGAAGATTGTCAGAAAGAATTAGTCCCTCACTGCAGTTTTTTCTGTGTGTCAGTGCGGTGATGTGGCAACCATGCATGGTCTTAATTAAATCGCTTCTCGGCTTTTGATTTACGGAATTATTGTAAGGCCTCCGACTTGACATAAGTAACTATTAAAATTTCAGACCACTGCTTGCATTTTACCTCCTACTGTCACTAATTCCACGAGACGCTATGCATCCTTGTTCTCCCTGAGAGGCACCAGAGTATTCGGCATGGGAAACCAGTTGTGTTTCTTGTGAAAGTTGTATTTAATCGGTTTATCATCTGTCAGGATAATCACCGCTGAGTTCCCCTGTAATTTCTTCATTGCTGTACAAATTTATATTCAAGGATTTCTGTTATCCGCTTGAGTGTTCAGATAGGCATATTTTGACATGATAATAAATGACGAGGTGGTAAAAACACAAAAATCCACTTTCAACTTTATTTTCCTTTACAGCTGTTGTAAATGTCGGAACATCCTCTCAATTTGCTCTCCTGCTGCCTTCATCGACCCCAACAACCCTCTCTTGTGTGCCGTACTTCGAAAACCTCCATCTGGCTGTTGCTGCGTCTTTGAATGGAGGGAATGTCCTATCTCATTTCGTTCGTGTATTGCAGGAGTGGACATCAGACCTTGGAGCCAGTCCTCCTGACACTCCAGATTTGTGGGAGCGTCTTTCAGTGCTTGCTGAAGAGGCAGATGGAGTGGAAGAAGCATGGCTACCTCATATTCGCCCTACTATATTTGGAGAACGACATTTTACGACGCAAATTGGTGCAGAGGTGAAACGACTGCGAAGTGGTCCTGGAATGCATCTCGGAGCTGTTTACCGAGCTCTGTGCTGCGGCCTGATAAAAAATTTGAAAGAAATGGCACAAGAAACTGTTGAACCTGTAGAAGTGCTAGGAACTGGCAGTGCCTTGGTAAAGAATAGAACTTTAAAGGAAGCATTTTTGAAGACATTCGAAAAATGGAATCCAAGAATGGTTGCAGATGAACCGGATGCATCTTATGGTACAGCCTTGTATGTTGCACACAGTCATTGTTCATTGACGTAGGCCGTTAATTTGTTGCAACACGGTGCTCATGATCGATATTTGATAATAAATGATTTTCCATAAACATTCTCTTGTTAATTGATCATGTATACCTATCATAGAGATAGATATATTGCGCAGTGTTTTTCCGGGAGGTTGGTCAGAGAAGTTCATGCGGCATTATTTATCTATTGAAGTTAATAGAAAAGTCTTCGACGTCACATTACTTAGTACACTGTGTTTAATGCAGAGTAGGTGTTCTCAAACTAGTCTACTTATACCGCCCCATATTGATGATGTCACTTTCCTTGGATGACTGGGGTACATAAAGAACACCTACTGAAGTGCAAAGACAAATAGTTATTTTACATTCCAATTTTGAAAAGTACTGGTGATGTATGCAGAAGACACGTGTCAATACGTGTGAGCGGCAGATGTAGAACACCAAACGTCAGTACTTATGCGTTCTAAATAAAGGAATATATAAATTGAAATATTTGCCTGATTTAGGTTCAAAATGTAACCTTGTTAATTTTTTTAACCTGTCACATCACTTTTATGTATATAAGTCAATACAATTTTTCAAATCGCTCCGACCAGTTCTTTCCATTGATATATCACATGCATGCACGTATTATTCTGTTATAATCCGGTCTAGATAAGCCAGGCGGAAATCTCATTATGTTTGCGCATTCAGCTGAATATCACAATATAACTCTGGAAGGTCACTTTCTGAATACCGCTGTTGAATATTTATCAATTTAGTAAGTTGTAATTTAATGATTATCAAGATCATTAAATTGGCATAAGTCTGACTTTAAACAATTGAATTTTTCGGATCTGAAAGCTCTCACAAAAAATGAATCCCGGTTTGGCCTCTACTATGACCTTAACTTTCAAAATTAAGATACTTTATTGATCTGCAATGATGGGGCCTTTAATGATGAGGTCTGTTCGCTCCGGGTGTGAAGCGATGAGATACATTTCCGCGTTGACCCACTTTTGAGAGAATTCCACGCTCTTGACTTATTTTACATAGCCTTTTTATACTGCTGTGATATCACGTTCAAGCATGATATGTATGATGAAATGAAATATTTAAATAGATGCACCATATTGATCAACTTCATATTTTCAAGATGTTGTATTGTATTTTCTTGATGCTGAGTAATTTGCATTGCAACCCACAGAAAAAATGCTTTCAATTGTTTTCCATTGATGAGTTTTCAGAATTGTATTACCATTTAAATTCTTTTTCATTGCTAGATTTTGTTTTTCAGTGATATGGTAGATAGAACGCGCATTCGACCCGTACACCACGATCCCAGTAAGCTATTTCTTTACTTCTATGTGACTTCTATTACTTCCAAGGATTTCGATGTGATTTTATAACATTGCTTAATTCATATAATCTCCTAAATTCTAAAAAACTTATAATTTCAGTGGCTTCCTTAATGGATGACCATTATCCTACGAAGAAATCACGGGACTCCAACCATCAGTGGTGTAAGTGCCTTTTTTAATTTACGTAATTACCATTATGTAATATTGATATAGTGATCCAGTTACTTCTACTATTTTGTCTCAAATTACAATTTCAATAGATAATTGTGGCAGTGACCTTAGCGGTGCATGATCCCTGCTGACTTTAGAGTCGCTCGGACTGTTGTCTGCACTATTGATGTATTTTTTCTTGTAAAATTGACTCAAATTATTTGTGTCAACCTTAATAACCTTCCCTCTGTCTCCAGCGGATGCCAGCACCGGATCTGTCACTGAAATAAAGTCCCTCATGGATATCGATGTCACGCAAAGTAAGTGCAATGGTAACATCTATGTACTGTGTAGTAACCTTATAAGTAGTATCTGTGACTCTATCTGTAGCTGTTTTGCAGCTTGTTATTTAGCTTATTGATCTTATTGACCGATTGTCTTTACCTATGGCATATTTTGACGCAGTTGTAAGTTTCAATCATTCGTATGGAATCATTCCAGCACTTGCTGCATGTTCACACAGAGAACAAGCGAAGGCCATGAACAAGCTAAGTGATTTATCCTACGCAATTAAATTTCTTTAGAAAATAACATCAGCACAATTTTCCATGGCAGCCGTGGACGTCTGTGCTTCGTCCTACGATTAATGAGCATTAAATCGATTGCGGAAAATTTACATTGCCCACTGCTGTCAAGGAATCAGTGCTTCAAATTGTTCAAGTATGTGAACATCTCTCTAATCCATGTTCGCAGGCGAGTGTTACTCGGCGATCTTTACGTTTTTCAGCCACATTTTTTTACTTTGGATAAAGATAAGGAAAATCCATGATGTTGTCATCACTTTTTCACTGACAGTAGTAATAGCCTAATAGTTTTCTTATTCGTTCGATCATGATAACGATGAGGTTTTCTATAAACTCCTTAACAGTCTTCAGCAAAGGTGCGTCATTATGACATAAGCTCCATATACACGCAGCATCACTGGCATTTCACAAAATCCAAAAGTGAACGCAGATCGAGACTCGAGAAAGGCGTACAAAAATCTGGGAACTAGAGTTCGTGTGTTTGTTTCACACAGTAAACCTGACTTTCTTTTCAATCAAAATTCAAGAGCAGGCTTGTCTTCAGATTTCCAAGTCAACTGATGTTTTTCCAGCTTTCGAATCGTTTTCAAGAAGCATGCTCCTACATTTTCTGAAATATTTTTATCCGTATTGTCATTTTTTTAGATGTTATCGTCCTCTCTAGGCAGGCCTCACAGTGTGCCGATGCACATGTATGTCATCGCTCAGTAACTGAACCAAAATGTCAAGGTTCCGTAGTTTTATCAGTACGACCATACTATCGTTTTGAATGATATCTAGAGCTCGACAAATAGTTTATTTTTCAAGCATGAAAAGTTTTTCATTTAGTTGGTAAAATTTTTAAAATAGTTTTCTTTAAGTAAGTGTGCGATGGATAACTAAGCAATTTAAAATGATATTTGCCTATGATATCCTTCATAAGATGTTGCAAAACTACCTCGAACAAAAAACGATTTCAATTGACGACAAAAGGCATCAACAAGGACACAGTCAACAATTATTGCAATAAGTTAGTTATTATAATGCGGTGAATATTCTCCTCTGTGAGACTTAGTCTCTGGTCAGATAGCATCATTTTGTAGTTACTGAAGGACCTCTCTGCATCCGCTGACACAAACGGACAGAAGCGCAAAATTGAAATGTCATTAGGGATCATGCAGTCAGGAACGTCAGTACAGCCTCCACTTAGAATGTTTGCCACATCGGATATATTTTTGAAGGCTGGATTCTTTGTCAACATAACGTCCAACTTCGTCTGCAGCTTTTCTCAAATGGCACCCGAAATATTGTTCAGTCCTCGCATCTACCATTATTTGGCATGCATCAACCAAAGCCAAGCCTTGAGTCTCCATTTGTTTGATGGAAGCAGCAGGTAGAAAAGAGAGATTACCGTGGATGTATGATGAGAAAAGGAATTCTTATTGACTAAAAACTGGTTAATAGATATCCATTTAACTGCCAGTCAGAATATTGCCTGCATAGTTACATATGAAAACCTCGAATCATCTGCTATTTGATTGAATTTTATCAAAGTAATAAGCAGAATTTGATAGTGGGTTCTCATTTCAAAAAATAGTTGTTGTATTTCTAAAGTAGTGAAATAGTTGAAAATTATTATGTCGAGCTTTAATGATAACATGCGCGTATACTCATTGTCATTGCCTGGATTGACCGATACCGTTGTTAATTCATACAGAATGCTGCGTTATGTCAGTCATTCACTAAAAGCTAAGAATGAACTCTGCGGGCTCCACTGTCCAGCAGATTCTGAAGCAAAGTTTCTTGATTTGTGGCCCATTCTTAAACAAGATGCACGCGAAGTTGCTCCAAATCACTGGGAATCCTGTGAGCCACGTTCGTCTTCAGGATGTCCTTTATGTTCTCAATGAGATTCTTGACAGATCTTACTGGACTAATACAATGTCCGAATTCCAGCATCTTCCTTGAAATCAGTAACATCGTGGCTTCGATGTGATGTTACATTGTCATCCATTAGCAACCAATGACTGGTTTACAATTCTCCAAAAGTTTGATGTGCAAACGGAAGTTGATTTTTCATAACGTCATCGCATGTTTTTGCGAACAACTAAATTGGTTTCACCGTCTAAATGGAAACCTGTCCTAACCATGATGCTCCATCAATCCCCACTGTCAGTGTTTAATGTCACCATATTATGATTGGGTTCTCGCTACACATGTATTGTGTTGTAGTTTGAAAGCAGACTTCTATTTGCCCTATTGCATCTTACACTACTGGCTAAGAGTGGCCCAGTGCATGCGCTTCAACATGAACTCTTGAAAGACATTGTAGTATTGTTGTTTCTGCTATAGCTCAAAACAGTTATCATTAAACATGCATCCCTGATCAGTGTTGTGTTATAGGCACTACACGTCATCATCGAATATCGATCACGAAGCTATGAAACTGTTGCTTGGCATTCTCAGTCCCCTATACATAGATATTGCAAAAAGGATAGTCACTCAGTTTGCAATTTAACGCTGCGTGTCATATCCTATAGCAAAATTATTCGAATAGAATAAAAACTGAAAGCTGACAAGGCGTAGAGCGAATAAACGCAGCAGAACCCATAACTTCTAGCGGTTTCCGTTTCTTTGACGTTTTGTATGCTAGTAGTTGAACTTGTAATTCCACTGAAGGAAAACAAGCATTTCTGGTCACTGGGTCACGCATGAGAGGCCCCTATTTCATCACTTCTGCTAAATTTCAATTTTTGTTGCTTCTAAGAGGAATGGAGTAAGGAAGATTATGGCATGTGTAACTGTTAACCTATTTACTGTCTACATTGAGCACCCATTGACAATCATATTTAAAATTAAATTCAGTTGTGCACCGCTTGGAAGGAAGACAGTGCTGCTATTTTCGGCTGGTGTGAAGTGTATTTATTTTCCGTATCTTCCTGTGTTGAATGCCGTGATCCTTTAAGCTGCTTTTAGATTTCATATTTTCATTTACTGCAAACTACGATACTGCATTCCGACGTTCACTTAGTGTCCCCGTTTTTGGATAACCACTAACCATCAGGGAATCGAAATTCCTTCACATCAAATTGCATCCTTTCGTATATTTGACATTATTTTCTGTCCTTCAATCGATCATGTCGATTAAATTAGCAGGTGTTATCACCGCAGCATATCGAGATATTGCGTTAAGAGACATGATCTTTTGATTTGTGCTCCCTCCCAAGTAATCTGGTTTATATTCGTGAACTTAGTCAGCTCTTGCAATATTTATCATGTCGCCACGTGAAGAATAAATACTCAACTAGATCAAGTGTAATTTAATTGATGTGCAAGTTTCATTTTCATAAGTTCTGGAGATTTCTGATATTGGATGAAAAAATTAATTCCATTTTTCAGCAGAGACTGCAATTTAATATTCTATGATTCTATTTACATTATATGCTTTCAAAAAATGAGCATTTATTGATTATTGCTAGTACACTAACTTCGGCGAAATGTCAGCAGTGTGCTAAATATCCGAGGAAATTAACTTATCTGCTAATTGTGTGTCTAATTATCACAGCACTCCAAAGACGGTGGACCGCATCAGCTCCGATCAGGCTTCTGATTGGATAGGAGTGACGTTTTCAACGCTTCATAACAGTGTACAAGCATATTGTAAAAACTTAGAGTAGAGGATACGTAATCTTAGTCCGTGAGCAGCTAGCTCCCTGAGGAATGCCTATTTATGATTGTCAAGATTATCATTTTGCGGATGCAAAAATAGATTTTAGATGGCTTTCCTCTTGGATACAAACAGTATTTGACAGCAAACCAACGGGAAGGAATTTGTAAGACAGTAAGAAAATCTACAATTGAAGGAATTTTCACCGTTTGGTCTCTTAACTAATGAAAAAATGCCCAAGAAGCAATTATTTATTTGTTCAATATGTATCATCAGCTTTTTCTTAAGATATGAATATATCCTTCAATACCACCTCCAAAGTCACCAATTGAAAGTTAATTTGATGTAATAGCGAACGTTTGAATTACCTCCATCCTGGAGTGTATGGAAGTCTTCTAACAGAATATGTATGTAAAGTCATCTGATGACTAAGCGATAGCATTATCGGAATACGGGATGAGAACTGACTTACCCAAGCTGTTGACAAGAAAACATTGGTCGCTAGACTGTGTGATTCCTGATTCATGAGCTAGGTGTATGGATGATAAAGAAATTTCATATTCTCTGTGTGAGTCTTTTTAGTGCGATAATCTTATGATCCACACCAGCAATTTCATGCGGATACATAAAAGTATCTTGCGTGTACTCAAATTAACAGATCATTGGCAGCGGTACTGAGGGAAGCCCCTACTCGTCGATTGGCTTTGAGCACCATACTTGTCAAGCTTTCCTGCGAAAACCAACCGGTTCTCGTAATTTACAGCAAAATTTAAGCTTCAGCTTGGTGTTTAGCCAACTCATCATTTTGAATTATCCGAAGAAGTGAAGCTCTCTATATTTTTGGAGATATGCACATTATTTTGCAAAAAAGTGTCAGTGCACTTGTTACGAAAGTGATCACCCGTAAAAGATGATTATAAGAGATAATAGATTCTTAAAAGTTTATGTTGATGAATGCACAGTAATTCGCTGTAGTATAGGTATCGATTGAAGCCTATTTTGCATACATTTTTTTATTGTATACCAAATCAAAAGTGCTCAACCTGAAGCAAAATATAGTGCATTAGCTATATTCTGCAAAGTGCAAACTAATGGTTCAATCACAGAATTAGATTCATCTGCGCGTGCTTCGGTTTCCTAGAAAGGAAGAATTGTATGCAACCTTAATGTCGAAATGGCACATTCAATGTTGAGCAATGCGAGGAGATGATCACATTAATTCGCAAGCGACGCACGACTTTTTATTAATCACATGCTAGCTTCTAGCAAACCGAAGAAGATAAACAAAATATTTAATTCTGTGGGTTCAATGGTTGATTCCATTTCAGGATCAACAAAAAGTGGGCTTAGTTATTGGATGGAATTGCCTAAAACTTCATTTTATTCTGCCAGATGAAACTGGTTATTAGGACCACTTATTGTCAGATTTGTCCACCTATTTCAAATATCTCCCCGTCCCTCAATCATTCCCAAACGGTTTTCTGAATTATCAAGCAGTTCAAAATGATTGTGCAATGTGCATGCTTTCCAAGGAAGCATAATTTTATAATTGATATGTTTACTGATTTCTATCATGTATGAAGGACATGCTGAATGCATGCATGTACATTAATACCTTCTAGATCCTCGCAATTTTCGTCGACAACAACCGATAGAGTATCTCGGTGGTGGAAATAATTCAGAGCGAAGTGGTAAGTACTAAGAATGTGCTCATAGTCGCTTTCTATGACTTCACATTTTGCGTATTTCTCTTTTCATCGATTTTACTTGTTAATTCCTTATTGAACTTAAGACGATTTTGCTTGTGATATTGCTGTCAACCATTTGTCGTGCAACGATTTGCTTTACGGGATTTCCGATTGTATAGGTTGTCCAGTCTACGACGCCCGGATTTAATTCTGCTACGATTTCCAATATATTGTATGCATCATCCTTAATTTCTTTCTTTTGAGCGACTACAAAGATTTGTAATTTCATTTCCTATAACTAATTTGCAGAAACTTGTACTCAAAGATCCTCTGTAATCACACTTCGTTAAAAGAGCTTGAGATTTAGGAGTGATAAAGCAAAGTATTGAACAGCAACGTGTGCAATGAGTCCCAAAAATTCTCAGTTTATCCAAAACTTTGTTTTATTAGTCATGAAAAACAATATCCTTTAAATGCCCCCCGTTACATTCCTGACAAACTCGAACTCTTTGAAAAAGTTGTCAATCACTTTTTGGCACTAGTCGGATTTTATTTCACCAATGACTCGTCTAGTCTGATGTTTCAATTGAGGAACTGTTCTTGGGTCATAAGCGCAGACACGAGATTTCACGAAGCCCCATAAGAAGAAGTCACATGGGGATAAATCACATAATCGTGGTGGCCAATAAAGATACACATTGTTTGAGATCAGGCGTCCTGGAAATTTCTGTTGCAGCAACTGAGTTGTCTCACGAGCTGTGTGACATGTTGAAACCAGAGATCATCAGCATCTAAAGCATCCAATTGTAGAATGTTTTCACTATAAAAATTCGTTGATCTTTCGTGTAGGAATTCATCTCGTCAAACTTGTCTCAATCTACCTAACGACAACTGGCGCAGTCATGTCTCTTGCTATATGAAACCAGTGTGAGTAAAACTCATGAAATGACATGCTTTGCATCAAATTCTTGATTGAAAAGTCATAACAAAAGAAATTGCAGATCTTGGCAGACATATCCGTTATCAAATTGAAAGAATCCATACATTATAGCGAGCTCTACCATCTAATTGAATCCGGGCGTCGTAAACTGGAAACCAGCGGATGACGCCAGCGGTGATAAACATCACTGTATGTAGGTGTCGTGTGTATTGAATGAATAAGCCGATGTCACCAGGAAGTACAGTGGGAAAAGGCCAATGTGAAAACATTCATTTATGAATCTAAACATGGACAGCAGGTGTGAAGTTGAATTTTGTCACAGTGTATGAGCCTTTTCATACGTAGTTGGTGACATGTAGAGTATAATGTACAGTATAATGCAAATTTGTAATCTGTTCTTTTTTGCATTGTCAAAAACAGTACAAGTTTTTTCCTGCCGCACAGCATTATGTTCCTTGTATTTTGAAACATTTGAATTTTTTCTTCTATACGATTTTGATGTATTTTGAATTTGTCTGTATAGTTTGATTTTCGTTCACAAATATATAAACCTTCTATACTGATGGTCTGATTGAAATTAAATTGACACTAAATTACAGTGTAATTGAAACTACGTAGCAAAATACCAATTTCATCGAAATTCACACATTTCGGCGCTCTGGCCCGATAACCGTTCAAGCAGAAGAACCGGTACACCGCGCACCGTCCTATTCATTATGAATGCGGGAAAATTGTTAGAGCTTTTTGGAGAAATAGCTCTACGAGGATAGTATTTGAAGCCACGATCGTAAAGTCTTTTTTGCAGAGTATTTATACAAGCTTCCGTATTGGTATCGCTAGAACAATGTTCTTTGCCTTATTTATAAGCTGCTTGAAGCATAATTATTTTTAACAAACGACGGAGCCCAACTACCAACGTTCATGTTTATACCTACTATTGCGTGCAGAAAACGTGCGTGTTCAATTATTCATGGCATGCAATTTCTCTAATGCACGACCTAATGCAGGACATTTTCTCAGTGGAGGCTTTACAGCCAACCCTATTTTTCCTGGCTCAACATCGGAAGATCTCCATCTTTTAAGAAATACTGTGGTTAACTAGCTATCTTGCTTTTTTTGGCAAATCGTACTTCCTGTTCTTGTCGCTATCGAAAAAATGTTTAGAGCAAGCGCGACTTTACTGAGACGGCTGAGATCTCAATATGCCGCAGCCAGCGCTGTATTCCATTATTGCCACTGTATTACGGCTGACGTCATCACCGAGAATTGTTCGACGCGCAGCGAGAGAACTGTGCCCTGAGTTGCCTCGAATTGCTATGATATTTCCTTCTAGTTTGATTTTTGAATGATATTAAATTCATACATTAGTGGAGAAAACGGAATGGCATCGAATTTGAAGTAATAGCGGTCGTATGGGGAGTGAAATTAGCGCCTTTATTTCATGGTCAGACGTCAGCATAGTGCCTCGAGAAATTAAGCGACTGTTGGGAATAATGACAATTTGATCTACAGTGTGGAGAATCGAAGTGATCATTCAAACCTGGTTGATTTCTTTATTAACGGCTGACTGCCTTGCACAGGAGATTCACAGTCTTGAGTTTAAGCTTGTAACCATTGCGGTAATTTCTTAAGTCCAATATACGAGTACCATTTGACGAAGAAATTCACAAGTCACGTAGAGGAAATTTAATGTTGTAAAACATCATGTACAACTGATTGCTGAAACGCGCTTTGAATGCAGATCTTACCGATGCCACTCACCAAGGAACTATCTAGCTTACATAGCACATGACACTAGTAAATTGACCGTCATCATGTAAATATTGTTCGTTACTACTCTAAAGGAAAAATATGAATTAACTGCATGATAACAAATTGTTAGGAAGGAATAATAGTGAAGACCTAATAGCGATCATCTCTCATGTTTCTGTTTGGACGACCAATGAGTTATTAAGGAAAATAATTAGTTAGGAATATGGCGTCTATTCCAAGAATCACCGAATGACAGATCATTTTTACATTCCCATGCATTGCACAACAAAATATAACTAAATCACTTCAAAATAGTGCTACTGAAAGTTCCACACGTATTGAATTACGATGAAAAACTGATATCATGTGCAAATCAGTAATCCTAAACCCTGAGAGCAATCTCCATCGGACTGAATTCAAAGGAAGCACATGAAATTGCCGAACAATTCATATACCGGCAACGATTTCTCTTTAGAAAATCTAGAAAACATGAAACTGATACCATAACAGAGCAGTATAAATTATTGCTGCTGATAGCAAAGACCAATCAATAATATGGAGGAAAATATCACATTTAATTTTATATTTCAAGTCTCAAATCTTCTCAGTATTATTGAGAAAGGAAAATATTGTTTCGTTTAAAATTTACTAAGTTAGGAAAATATATCCAGGCACTAAAGGGAATGCAAGGGCCTATTAACGTGAAAGTAAATATACACCACAGCATGCGATTTGACGAAGTCGAACACTCGCTTATGTGATAGGGTTAAAAAACAGCTTCTTTTAAGACCATGATTTTCGTTTGCTTGTTTTTCAATAATGACATGAGATATAAGATTTACTCATCCAAATTGAGAATATTGCCTTCGATAATACGTTCCCGCTGTCATAAGTGTCAATTGCTGTTGTTCAGATGTATGTGATAGTCACTTATTGTGCATTCATGAAATCATTATGTTCATTACATACTGTTGGATCAAAGGTACAAAGAACAGTGCTCTTAAAACACTGCTCTAAAACTTGGATATTAAGCATGATTTAATGATCGTGTTTTGTACATTGCTTCAAAACCGTGTTTTGAAAGACGGTTTTAAAAGTGCTTTTAAAGCACGCCACATCGTTAAACCATAATCTAGATTCCCGCAATTGATGAACATAATATTATAGACTTGTTGATAAACGTTCTGACTTAATGTTTGCAGCTAGAGAAGATTAAGACAAGTGAAACATAAAACTCAAATTCTACCTAGTCGTTTATTTGCGCTAGGTGACAGTCAGTTAGCAGACGAACTCGATCGTGTGCACGCAACCACTAATTTTTTTAGGCAGTTAGTCAATATTCTCACTGACGATGCATTATTTCTAGCGTTATAGATCTTTCTCGATTATATTTGACACAGAGATGATGCTCCATATACCATACCCTACTTATCCCCCCCTATGTATCTCTGCTGTTGGCTTCCACTTGAATAAGCCACATTCTAATTAGAAATTTATGTTCCCACCTGCAGCAATAATTTTTACTGCTTTGTTGTGGTATTAGTTTTATGCTTTCTAGATTTTCTAAAGAGAAATCGCTGCCGGTATATAAATTGTTCGGCAATTTGATGTGCTTTCTTTGTATTCAGTCCGATGGAGATTTCTCTCAGAGTTTAGGATTACTGATTTGCAGATAATATCAGTTTTTCATCGCAATTCAATATTCGTGGAACTTTCCTGTCAATACAGCAGCTGAATTTATTCAGTGACAATCAGGAGATAAGAAATACAGAAAAGTGTACATTCTTGTGACAGTAACAATTATATTGAATTGAATTTGATAATTGCAGAGGTTGTCCATCGTAAATTTGAACTGCTGATCAATTGACTTGTCGATCACAAAATTGCTGATGAACTGCAATCCAACGTTCATGTTAAGCAAGAGATCAGATAAGTATTAGCAACAGCGGGATGAAGAAGTTAGTCAATTCTGTATAATAGTAGACTTGGAAAAAACTGAAACTTAAATCAAACAAACCATAATAATGGAAAGACCACATATGGCTATCTGTGAAAGTGGAGTATAAGAAACGGGTTCAATGATAACTTGATGTGAATCCCATGGAAATCTTGGTCCGTGGAAAGTCCGCTCAATAGAAAGCCTATTTCACGCATCTAAACAACTTTGGAGGTTGCCGACTCAGGTTGTTCGTTGTTCAATTGAAAGGGAGCCGCGTAAATGCTATAATATAAGAAGCAGCAATAGACATGTTTTTTATGCATGTTGTGGCAAGAACAAAGTAGGCCTATACAAGAAAGTATCCATTGTTTATTAGGCGAAAATACCAAGCAATCAAAGTTTTTAAAAAAAATCATGGAAGCTGATCATTTTCTTCACCATTTGCGCCCAATTAGCTTAAGCCATTCCCAGAAATTAATGCAACCGTTGTGCAGAACTACACGTCGCTCAAGGTCCTTCATGCCTTATTGCACATTTATTTATAACCAGGTGTATGCGTAGATGTTCAGCATAGATTTGTAATCTGTTCTTTTTTGCATTGTCAAAAACCACAAGTTTTTTCCTATCGCACAGCATTGTGTTCCTTGTATTTTGAAACATTTGACTTTTTTCTACCATACTATTATGATGTATTTTGAATTTGTCTGTATAATTTGACTTTCATTCACAAATATATAAACTTTCTATACTGATGGTATGATTAAAATTATAATTTTTTTCTTTTTGTGATATATTTCGGTCCATACCCAGATCATCGTCAGACAAGTGAATCATAGTTCGGTAAACAATAAATTCAAACTTGTAAACGAAGAAACATTGAATTGATACTAGTGGCAAGCAAAGGGAAAGTCTGTAGCAAGGAACGAAAGGAATAACGCAGAGCAATTGAACGAGATTATACAGGATTAAACTTTATCGTAGTACAGACTCCAATCAGATTAGAGTTTATGCCATACTACTGGTAAGTTGCAATCCTTTGCAATCCGCTTCAGTTGTTTTTGTTCCTTTCTATAGACTTTCCATTTGCATCAATTCTATGTTGCTTCGTTTACATGTTTGAATTTATTGTGTACCTAGCTATTATTCACTTGTCTGGCGATGATCTATGAGTATATATCGAAATGCATTTTATATCTCAAAAAGAAAAGTACTTTAATTTTGATCAGATCATCAGTATACTTGGTTCATCCAGCAACATATTTCAAGTGTCAGACCAAGGCATCTTCACCCTATCATGCTTTTTTGTTTTGAAAAATGACTTTTCAAAAAGCCCTGCACTAAGCTAGGAAGCATTTTACAATCAAACACTGAATTTCGCATGTTATTCCGAGTGTTCTCCGTGACACAGTGGTTCCTGGTTAATTGCTTGGACTAGCGATCTGTCGGTCCAGAAGTCGAGCCCCGAAAGTGTCACTGCAAGTCGTCAGGAAGGGAATCCGGACTAAAAGATCATAACGATCCATATTCAATGTCTGACTATGTCAGCACCGTCCGTTCAATGTATTGATACTGTTCTGACATGCCATCACATCCACTTGCTATTGCTATTCTGGAATGATTCATTATTTTACAGATCAGACATCAATCACGCCTCTCCTGGACATGGACCTCATTCAGCCACCACCTCAAACAATATCCAACATCGGCGTCATCCCTTTTCCGGCCAATATGGCTCCAGCACCCGTCTATCAATCATACCCTGTTTCCCTAATGAATGTACGCCCAGACACTCGACCTCTTCCTGTTCCAGTAAATCCACAACGGATCACTAGTCAAATGTCACTTCCCGACGGCAGTATTCCCAGCCTCCTGGACCTCCCTATCAGCGGAAGCTCAACAGATGGCGATCTAGGAGCTGGGCAGATTGCTGAATTTGAAAGTTTCGTTGAGAAGTTGGTGTCTTCTGTGAAGACCAAGCTGCCTTTGTGTAGTATAACTCCGGTGAAAACTTTAGAATCAACCTTACAAAAGTGTAAACTGCCACGAGGTTTCAAGAAATATAAGCAGTTGGACAAATCCTTGCCGGTGAGTTGGGGATGTCAATGATAACGTATTCTGTTTGGGAAAAATAATGTTGATGGCAAGCTTGACATCAAGTATTTATAATATTCATACTAATCTGTCGACACAAGTACATGTATACATCGAATTATAATGAAAACAAGTACAGGCAATCAGCTGCAAGTGCTTGACAATCAGGTTCAGGTATTGTAATAGAAAATAACTTAACAGTTTAACCACTTAAACCCTCCCCTATTCAACTTTATTGTGTTGTAAACCTCAATACAAAAGACGCTGAAACAGGTTTTGGGGGGCAGACTTAGCAAGGTTAAGAGCGATCCCCGGGAAAGAAAATAGGTGCTGTAGAGTTTTGGAATTGCGATTACAAGAGGCAACGCTCAATCCATCCTTCGTGCCTCCTCTTAATTCTTTTTTACTCTCCTATCAACTCATTTTTTTATATTGCAATAGTTCAATTTTCAAGTTCTATGTTGCTTAACGTATGTCGAATGTCATGTTCAACGCTATTCTAATACATTCTTAACAATAAACAGCAATTGCACGCATTAATAATAGGGCCCACATGGCAGACGACTGAAAACACAGTACTGTTATCGAATAGTATTTTGTAATTCTCAACTGTTCGGAACAACTGAGAGAAATTTGATATCACCTATGGCTGAGGATTTATCGCTACAGGGGAGAAGTAATTGTCTGAAATTCAAGATTGCTATGCGTTCAATTAACTAGCGAAATGAAGTGTAGCTTGTCAAAATAGCCTATTCATCATTTTTTTCGCCAGCATAATACTCGTGTTCCTCATTCGTCATAATCACAGTCTATGCGTGGACTTTTCATAAATCCACATGATTAGATGATGGATTGCCCATGTATTCGATTTTGCTCCGTACCTACTTGATAATCTTCAATGCGAGGAGATAAGATATCTCGACGTTTAGTGCGAAACTTTTCTTGCATTTCTCGAGAAGACAGATTCAGATGCTCAAGTTGATTGCTCTAACTCTCAATGAATCTTCACCATTTTCTTTTAATGAGATTTTGTGATAGCTGATAATCCTCCTACAAGGTGGTGAAAAGATGTGTTCCGTTTTGTATGAAGCGTAAAAACAGTGATCCAAACAATCGGATCTCTTGAATTCGTGGGAATTCGTGGCTGAGTAAGATATCTGATTTCGCAAGATCATTATCAAGCTGCTTTTTAGTACCCACTGCACAGAAATTTGAATATGCTTTACAGCAGTGGTGGGCAACGCGTGGCCCGCGGGCCACTTGGTGGCTCGCCGGGGCATATTGGTTGGCCCGCCACCGCCTCTCATATCTAAAGTGGCCCGCGGACATTATTCGAATCCATGATGTGAAAATGACGCACTCCGACTTCGACCTTTGAGAGGTGCATCCAAGGGTGAGAGATCCTTTTTAGAATTTGCAAAACCATTAATTAACAACTAAATGAGCAATATGATGGCACTAAAAATTCGAATTATCCAACCATGCTCCATTTTTAATGAATATATTCTCGTATAAGCGCAAAATGGTCATAACCTGCGCGAGTTTATGCTGTCATACATTATTCGATGCCTTGCTGAGCATGTTTCTCCACGCAATGGACCAGGCCTCAATGAACCTAGAAAGAGGCTTTCTTAATTAGATCTTTTGGAGGAATGAGAAGGAATTCTTTTGCCAGATTTTGATTTTTTTAACATGTTTTGCTGAATTTCTGCTGCCACACTACTTATGTACATGCTACACTATACATATGATTATCGACAACAATACAATTAGATCACAACTCCATTTGTGGAGCCATGCACGGTTTTTGAAGGCCGCATATGTTTGGGTGACATATGTGCACGTATGTACATGCAGCATGATCGTAGCAAAATCAATTTTATCTTGTATGGCTTTCACGGGGATAGTTGCACTGCACTTACAGATCGCTGTTCTTCGATGAAATATGGCAACGTTCAAATCACCAAAAAAGTCAAATTACAGCTTAATTACACAAAAGAAAAGCTTCCATGATTTGTTATAGGCCTATTCACTCTTCAATAGTCTCATGAATTGTAGAAATTATGATTCCTTAATATGAAACAAATTAGTTGCGTACAATACTGCTGCATACATAAAACATGTGAAATTTTGTCATGTAATACGACCACTATATGTGCAGGTGCGGCCCCCTCTACAACAGTCCTGTAAGCATAACAAGCAAAAAGTACAAAGACAAAAGTATATTAAGTATACTACTGTTGGCTGCCCGCCCGGCTCTCTATCCTAGCTTGGCTGCCCGCCACTGCTTTACAGGTTTCGCACGGTTTGTGAAAGTTTGTAAACGTTTGCAAGTTTTGAAAAAAAGTTCAAGGTCCTTGAGAGTTCGTAAATTTCACGATTTTTCAGAAAAGTTGGTGAAACACAGAATTTTTTATATTTTTTGGTTTACATTTTTAAAATAGTTCGCGTTTTCAAACCCTAATTTACAACAAAGAAGTTTATCTCTTATTCTTATCGGTGAGAAGGAGGAAGTTGCTTCGCTTGCTATATGTGCGTATTTGACAGCTATCAATCTCATCCCCTTCTCTCTAATAACAATGGTGTGACCCTTAACTTGACCCTATGTACGCCATTAACGGACAAAGTCAAACTTCAAAAGTAAATAAAATAAGCACAGAATGTGGGAAGCCAAATAAATATGAACACAAATTCTTGATCAAATACACAAGTAGAAACACCAAGTAGAAAAAAAATACGAAAAAATGTATCCGGCAGTGTCAAAAACTTCACACCATGTACTGTACCACAATGTTGTACGTGCAGGATGTAAATTCTTTCACATTCACTTGCTCCAAATTGGCTGCTTATCAATGGTCAGACTATGGGATGACATGGGATGCTGAGTCGACACTAAATCTTCAAGTCTTGGGATAACATCTACACCCAGTTAAATGGTGTTTCCATGGTTTTTCCTTGGGAAAAATTTTTGTAAGCATTTTTAGGACTCGTTTTGAGGAATTCGCTAGATCTTGTGGAATCCCTCTATCAAGGCTATGGTTACGGTACGAGGATGACAGACTCCTGTATTGGCCTCACTCAGGCCAGGATTTTCCCTTTCCATTAAGTTCACAAGAGATTTAGAGTCTGATCGCCGATTATCCTGTATTCCGTGTGTTGAAGATGGGTTTTCATCTTTTGTTCATCGTAAAGGCACTCATGCGAACAGATACCTTCATCAGGATTCCCCTCATCTAAAGAGTGTTTCCAAACAAGTTGTATGTTGCCTCTAGGATCGTTCCCGAAATGTGTGTTCCAATGAGAAGTTAGAGATAGAAAATATTGTTTAAGTGCTCTTAACTTAAGAGCAGAGGTTATTCTACAAAGGAGGTTGAACGCTGGTGATGCTTGGGCTCGAATGAGAGCTCTAAAGCATGTTTAGTCAATCTAGCTTAAAGAGCTACGCTACGTCTCCAAAAAATCAACGTTAATGTAGCAATGAGACCTGCATCTACTGTGCGATCTCAACTGATAAACAAGAAAGAGACCTAAGCGTGCCAAGTCATTGGGATTCGTCTGCCAGATGAGGTGTGATGAGGAAGGCTGTGGGAGAGACTAGTGACCAAGTTAACAGCGAAAAAATGAACATTTCCGGTCAATCCGTGAAATCGACTTGCTGAGTTCGGAAATGACGGTGTCGGCTTAACATTCCCATGTCATCGGATTGTATGATCATCACCGACAAGGAGGCAATTTGGATCAAGTGAGTTGTGAAAGAATTCTCATAGACTCATCGACTTGGATCCTGCAACAAAGCGAAACATTCTTTAATTAAGTGAAGCGTGGAGCTTTTGATGCAATTTTCTTTATATCTTCATTTTTATCTTTCCGAGTAATTTTCGTTGCTTTCTCTTCTACTTATGCATTGTATCAGTAGTACCGAATGAATACTTTTAATTTATCACGGAGATATATATCTCATTCTAATTTACCAGTTTATGGTCTTCACTCCACATTATGTTATTTGATTTATTGACTTTTGAAGTTCACTCATTAAGTTTGTTACATAGAGTGACTTTCTGCTTCATATATTTCTTGATGATGGTCGCGTGCGCCGTTTGAGAGACCATGAATAAATTTTATTTTGTCGAAATGCAATTGTTTTAAGCGGATTTCCTTCATAATGGAACAAAATGACCGCAACCCGTTATTTCATGATTAACTGCATCATACTTCGAATATTATTTTGGTAAATTTTCAATTGTACGAAAGACTCTTCCTTGATTATATAGTGTAGTAATGTAAAACTACAGACCGCTCCTACTCGTGTTGTAAACTACGAGTAATTGCCCTTTTCAGCACTACTACCCACATCGACTAAATAAGCCTACAGAATGTATCTCAGCGAGCTTTTATCAATGTCTAGCGAAATTCAGATTGTTCGGACAAGTCGATTTTTCTAAATCGAACGTGGCTCCGCTCCGATCTAAAGTCTTCTCCCCGTTTCTACAAAATATAAATATTCTCTTTGCTGCACATCACCACTGCCATTTCACATTCCGTTGCTTGTATAAATCCTCCCCTTCACGAACTTGAAATAATATTTTTATCGCATCAATAATTTACAGGACTGCTCTTTTGCAAGTCAAAATACTCTAAATTGACAAAAAAGCTACATCCAACAACCGTTCAGACTCCACCTTCATTCTGATTTACTTGAGTTGCGATATGGCTGACCTATACCGACTTGATGCAACAGAACAAGCATAGTAGAGAAATGTCGTCCCTCCATTTCATAATCAGAAGACGAGCTGATTGTGGAGCTTAAATTAATAAGTTGAATTCCGATTGATGATAAACAAGACATAAGGATTGATTAATATTTACCGACATCCAGTATCAGCAACTGGGATCACGTTATTGCGTAAATTTAAAAGTCCCGTAATTTTACTCAAGGGGTCCTGGGATCACTTTAGTAATGGCATAGATAGTTATTTTGTTAGTGGAAGCTGAGTAGATTTTCGAATAACTGCCTGAAAATCAGTCTTTCAAATCAGCTACAAAACTTTTACATATGAGGTTGCACATTTAATAGAAATATATTTAATACAGTCCTATGACATCTAATTTACATCTGTGACATCTTTCTTTTTATGAGCATTAAATAATTCGGCCGAAAGAGCCTTCAATGCAACAGGATTATTCAGGCGGGCAATATCATGGGCTATACTTTGAATAATCTGGCTCCTGATGAAAAGGAGCTCTGCAGAGAAGGTATGTTTTTGGCTTGCTCATTGTTCAGCTTAATATTACAGGGTATAGCGTAATGATCTTTCGGCTGAGAACGTCTTTGAAATTCCACTGGATTAGAGCAGTGAAGTATCCGGTCTGTGATAATCACGATTCACCACGCTACAGGAACATCTGACCACATCAACAAAGTTTTCGTTTGTGATGAAGAAGTAGACGTCGCCAGTGCCTTAAAGCTTCATTTGATGATCACATATTTCAACGTTATTTGAAATAGGCATTTATTAAGCATGTAATATATTGATACCAATCTCAAAAAGAAATCATGTTTTAACGGCATGCAAGTGCTGGAAGAAATATATACTGCGGCTATCTATTGTAATGCAATTCATTGATCTCTTCTATCAACAGTTTAATTCGGCTGGAACCTGCACTGAAAGACCAAAATGATTTTGTACATTAAGATGTGTTAGGAAATTTCGAATATGTTCAATATATAGTATGGTCGATTATTTGCCATGCACGTTTATCTATTAAAGGTCAACGTTTTGACCCAGGGCTTGCGAAGCAACTTTAAACAAAAGAAACCAAAAAAAAGAGGAGATCTCGCATGATGTCTAGACACCCGCAAATTGCGTCGAAAATGTGAAAACGTTTAATCCTGCTTTTTATTTTAATCTGCATTTGAATTTTCCATGGCCTTTACTGACAGTTTAATTCGGCTGGAACCTGCACTGAAAGACCAAAATGATTTTGTACATTAAGATGTGTTAGGAAATTTCGAATATGTTCAATATATAGTATGGTCGATTATTTGCCATGCACGTTTATCTATTAAAGGTCAATGTTTTGACCCGGGGCTTGCGAAGCAACTTTAAACAAAAGAAACCAAAAAAAAGAGGAGATCAATTAGATTTTGACAGTGCCACTCCCAACCTCGCATGATGTCTAGAACACTCGCAAATTGCGTTCGGAAATGTGAGAAACGTTATTATCCTGCATTTGAATTAGTACAATTATGCATTTCCTTGGCCTTTACTGACATTTTCTTTACTTAGCAAGTGCTCTTCCAGATCCTCTGCAAACTTTACGTGAACGACCTACTACTCGGTGTCGGAATTGGAGATAATCTTCGTGACGCAGACATCGCTGCTTATTCACGTGCATTGAAACTTCTAAGAGAAACTGCCTTTGAGGATATCATGATCGGAAGACCGTTAAGAGAGGAAATCACCGATTTAATGGGTAAGCATTTCGTCATTGAGTGGCTCATCATTACTTTTGCCCAATTAATTGTGCGATTTACTCTATTTACATTGCATATTTGTTTTTCCTCCAGTACATGCACAAAACTTGTATATGAGGACGAGTGACGATTGTTGTGATCAACACTTCTTCAAAAATCTTCAGTAGTCAAAAAATCATTGAATGCACTTCATGAACAATCAACAAATGAGATTTTTAGCGATTTTTTGTGTTTCAGGATTCTGTCTGGTCGTCAAGCATCTATAAAGCGGCAGGAAGTAAACATATACTACGCATTAATAATGTCGCTTTGACATCCGGTCATTTTAGAGTATAACACGCATAAGCAATACTGAATGATGCCGAAATTCAGCTATAGATAAAATTCGTTCAACACGATTTAAGGTATTCGGATTTTCACATTTCGATTGATCAATCGTAATAGGACATTGTCCATTCACTTTCATTAAAATATTGGGAAATTTAATCATCCTCAGAGCAGTAAAAAACATTAACTACTACGTTCGACTTGGAATATTCCAAACGAGTGAAAGTTTTCTGGTTATTTTTTTTCTAGCATTTATGATGACCTATTTTCTATAGTGTTTATAGTCATATATCTTGCTGCTCCTGCTCGGTTGAGGTTTAGCTGTAATTGTACATTAGCACCTCCACTGTCATCACCACTACGTCCATGCTCAATCTCTTATAAGGTTAAACAATACGTGTGCCATTTATGCCTCGGGTATTATACACGTTCGCCTTCAGCTCAGTAGGAATTGAGTTACAAATACAGCACAGATCCGTAGCACTCATGGAGTCATTGAATGTGATGACATTCACTTTCCCATTAGCGGTATCGTCTTTTTCTAGAAATTAAATGCAAACCTTAAATTCATTATACACATTCTTTTACGCAGTTGTGGGGCTCGGATAAAAGTATGTTGTCAGGACTGGATGCGATATTGTTTTCAATATTTGATAAGTCAATTATGGATTTCAAAATTATACGAGCGATCACATGATCATTTCTACGAAACTGACAAAAAATACGGTGCTGATAAAAAAGAATGACTTAAATGTCTCTTGATTCGATTCATTATTCATTTCTATGACTTAGCCGTAATGGGTTGTGATTGATGATGTAATGATAATGTTCATGAAACGTGAAACTGGGATACGTGGTATTATGTAAATATGTGCCTGGATTGATATCACTCTCGACAATACGAAATTTGAATGGGCATTGCAGTCAAATAAATAATATAAATGAAATATTTTTTAAATCTATCAGTCTAACTGAAAAGTGGTCTACAAAATTTAACATGAAATTGGAGTGTTTCCTCTATACGGGGATATGTATAAATTAAGCAAAAGATTTCTTACAGTGCCCCTATTTCGTAATCTTCAATGAATACGTCCTTTTTTCAAAATTTAAAGTTAACATCGTGAAAACATGTCTTGTCTCGGCATTTTGATAAAATACATTAATTTTGGGAAGCTGGTTGTCTGCTGGTAGTCTGGAATAACTTCCTTTTATATCATATGATGTATTTCAACCTAATGGCCATCTTCCCATGCAAATATAAAAGACGTTATTCCAGGTCTACCACCATGTACGTGGCTTCACCAAATTTTTCGCAACATTTCATAGCATTATTAGCATGACATTAATCATGCTATCAATAATCATGCGATTTAGGATTTCACTGTCGATTTATCGCGCGCTTCATACTGCATATTGTTTCTTCAATTTTTCCCAAATTTTATCTATCGAGCATAAATAATCGACAATTGGATTTTTCTGACATCATTACCGCCTAGCCCAAGACTGGACTCAGACTAAAAGAACATGCGACGAAAGGAGAAGTCTTCAGCGATCATCATTCATGCAGCTCCTTGTTATATGTATCAAAATGCGTGGTGACATCAAAAGTACACGTTCCAGCGCTTCTTTGGTAAACTTAGAAAGCATTGATGATGTATGAAAGCTAGTCATCATGTGCAAATATCAAAGTGTTTATCATTTCCATTTAACGGTTTTTTATTAAAAAACACGATAAAATATTATATACTTCTTTATGAAAAGATCGATAAACTTCCTTATAAAAAGTGGATGAAGCAGAAGTCAGCAGAGAAAATCAGAGGTGTTTCTAGATGCGAAAGTTAACAGCCAGTTTACTGCAATGTGCATGTGTCAGCTTACATCATATACGTGCGGTCTGTAACTTAACAAGTATCTCGGTTGTAGTTGCAGCCTTTCTGGATTTGTGCTCCATTTGTATTTCCTTATATTTTGAACGTAGTTTCACTAATAATGAACATTGCTCCCTGGTGGATGCTCAGCAGAACCACTAGCTCTTTAGTGATTCGCCGACCTTCACTGACATTTCTTTGGAAGTTTTTGTACTTGTTTGAAAATTCAAATTTTTGGCACATCCGATTTTCTTCTGGAATTTGAGTGATCATCAAGGGCATTAATTTTTCGCTATAAAGTAGTGGAAGAAATGCAGTGCTCATAAAAATCAAAATTGTGGGGTTTTCTGTGATATCAAGAATTCTTGCACGTGGTTGTAATAAAAATTATTGCAACTTAACAACAAGACAGAAAATTTACAGACACTAGCGAAAGTGTTTCTATCAATGTCCTCATCAAATTTTCTCTCGAGACATTTTCCTTCTTGTTCGTCTTGGAGTAAATGAGGTCATCAAAAATGAAAGCACTTTTTTCCTACTTATGTGATGACTGTCTTTACAACACTCTCAATAACGTCACCACGTATGTAAATATCGAAATTATTTTATTCGCCGATGTCGAGGAAATTCAAAATTCTGAAAGGAAAAAGTCTATAGAGACAATACAGAGACAATACACAGGGCTGTCACTTCCACTCGTACCGAAATTAGTTATTTGTTTAATTTGTTTTTAGAAAAAATATGTGAGTGCTGTAAGGCAAATTATTCAGGCTCATGCCTATTACGAAGACTCATGGAAGCGTAATTTAGCAGTGACATGCCAGAATATGTTTTGCATCCTAATTTCCTGAATCACATGCAGATATCAATGGTGCACAGTTGTCAAATGCAAATTTATACAGCCATGTTCTATTGATAGATAAATAAACATTTCATATGTGCATATGTGAAAATTGCACATTTGTGAATTCATGTGTGGAGAATATGCAGATTTACAAGGGCTGCATCCATTGGCGTGCAAGAAGACACTCGGCCGATACCACCGACATACTGACATTTTGACTCGTGATCTGGTGTCATCAGGAATGCCAAATACCACCCAGCCACTGGTTTGTTCTGTTCGGATAACAGACGACCTGATGGGTTATTCCTCTTAAAATGGGAGCGAAATCTAAGCCTGATATTGGACTTCACCCATTGTCACACCTTGGCAGCTTCATGTAGAAGCATCGCCCATACTAGAGCTGGAGTAGTGGCCGACCAAGTTCAAGCGAAAAAATGTTATAAAAGCACCAAGAAATCCAGTGCACTCATGCTTTCACGTCAATCGCAGTTGAAGCACTTGGCGCATGCGGCACTTCAGTGACCGAATTTATGAAACAACTAGATCGGCGACTGATTGAGGGAACATGTGAAATAAGAGCTGCGTTATGTCATGGTCATACCTACGTCAGGACATCAGTGGTGGCATCCAAGTTTGCAACACCAACTGATTCCGTCCTTAGTTGTATTCCAAGTTGTCGCACGCTGCCGTCATATTAGGGAGATTGATTTGTTTTTACTGACTTTTGCCGGGTTGCCAGTCCTCCTTTTCCTAAATTCATCCTTTTTTGTCCTCTTCTTTTAGTGAAATCCTTCTATTGAAGGAAGACGCTTTGAAATTGTTTGCCGAATGTAATTTTTAATTAATGCAATAATTATCCTTCGTGTGTATGCATTTTTTTGTTTAAGATGTCCTCTCTCAGAATTTTCTCGAAAATCAGCAAATATAATAGTTTTGGAATTTACATGCTTTGATACCCAAGATGACGTGCAAAGATGTGTTTATCGAGTGGACATAAATCCGGGTCCTTTCTCCATCTTAGAAAGATATACTAAACGGGGATCTTCTTTTTCAGCTTTTCCGCCGTGTTCCCTCGCCCTGACCCGTGTCTCATGTGTTCCGTTGTCCCTTGTCCGCTCCCCATTTCCTGTCTCACTATGACCTTTCCGAATACCATTCCCTATTGGCACATTCCTTATCATATTCCCTACCAGCTAACCTATCCCAAAAAGCTTCTCCGAACCCCTCATCCCATCGGCGATTCGTCGTGCTCGAGGATCGGAAAGCCGGAGAAAGCAGCAATTCCTACTTCACACTGGCACTCAGTGCTGAATTCAGTGGGCGGGAGATTTCAATAACAGCCACACAGGAAGACGATCAATACACGTATGTATTTATCAAAATTAAATACTTGTGAGAAATTTCATTCAATTATTCTTACTCCAGTGCCATAGTCATGCTGGATGACAAAGAAGTCGGTCGATCTTCGGGAAAGGATGAAGCTGCGGCGCGACGTGCCGCTTCCACTCAGGCTTTAGAGAAGCTCAAAGCCACCTGTCCTGTGATAGAGGTAGGGAATGAAGTTACATCTCTTTATCATATTTTGATCGGACTTGTTACAGTATGATTACATGACAAATTATTCTAACTTTTAAACTTCAAGGAAGTTGGAAACAAGATATAAGAAATTTTGAATAAACAGGCGTAACAAGATAAATTATCCGTTGTTCCGCGGTTGGCTAGGTTGCAGGATTGCCTCTGATGGCAGTTTTCCATCTGGCGCGATGCTTTCCATCTTCTTCGCAGAGGCCGGTTTACTTACAGTCTGCTCGAACTGTTGCAAGACCGTACCACCTCCAAACGCCTTCTTCTCATCGCTTCTTCCATTCCAACTAGGCCCAGTCTTCGAAGGAGGTCGTCGCTGGGGATTATTTTTCTCGAAGAGACACACCACAAGGCCACCTGAACATTCTTCTTTCGGCTCTTATCATCTTCTTTCTGTTTTCTGTCTTCATGACCCACGTTCCACTACCATGTAGCATGCTGTGTCTTGCACGCACGTCGTACACTTGACCCTTCATCCAAAGAAGTGCCGCCCGTGATGTCAGGAAAAGCAACAGCTCATGGAATCGCTTCCAATCACGACGTATCCGTGTAGACACAGCTGCATGCGCTCCACCACTATCCAACATGTCACCAAGGTAACAAAATCTGTTAACCAGTTCGTAGTGGTGACCGTAGTAATTATACCTCCACTTCCTTTCCGTCACCAATCTTCGTTACTGATAGTATGTCACCCCTACATCGCTTGCATGCAAACCCATGAGTAGATGCCACTGCTGTGAGTCCATCTGCCACAGTCCATGCATCTTTCAGAATTAGCACCGACTCCTTTGCCACACACATCACATTGATGTATTCCAGACCTATCTGAGCTACCTACTTCATCTGTCGATACCTTTTGTTTACCTTCAAGCCTTTCGCCTCCAAATATGTTCTCTTTATCTCAACTTTTCCCGTGAGTTCCTCCTCGCTGCTTGCCATAACCACCAAATCGTCAGCAAAGAGAACTTCCCATGGCAAGTCTTCTCCAGCCTAAGATGAGATCGTGTTCAGCACAATAGCGAATAGGAGAGGACTAAGCACAGAACCTTGGTGTACCCCCACGATCACTTCAAAGTTGTCACTTTGTCCACATCCGAATGCCACAGTCGTTCTCCCATCTGTGTAAGGAGCCATAGCAGCCTCTATCAACCATTCATCAACTCCAGATTTTCGGAGAGAATACAGCACAACTTTTCTTGGCACACGGTCGAATACCTTCTCAAGATACACAAAAGAGAGAAAGAAATCGGATTTCTTTTCGTAGCAAGATAAACGACAATAAATAGAAGACTAAAGCTGATAATAATTACAATGCGTTTAGTAAACCAATAACGCTCTTCCAATAAGCATTGTCCCACGAATTCAGTAACTTTTTGATCGGAATCGGATAGAGACGAATAATCAATTTGTATTAACGAAGGCGAAAATAACGCTGTAATTTTTCTACCACTTCAATGATAGCTCTACACATAGATCAAGCATTTATTTAAGTAGTAGGCTGACAACTCACTATTAATAATATCGCTAATGTGATAGCATTTTCGATTTCATTAAATTATTTCATTGATATCTAGTACCGCATGCAGTGTTCGTACTGGGGCGCGAATGCGCGAAAAATGAAGGCGGGCGCGAAAATTCCGAAAATATTTTCGCGCCCCAATATTGTCCCATATATTTTCGCTCCCCAAAAAATATTTGACTATAATATATCACTGGGAACTGTTAGATGTGTCTACGACTATGTATCAGATTGATGACAGTAATAGAATTGAATATTTTCCTTCTTATTCCAGAAAATGCCTTCCTGACATAACACTAACAAATAGGAATAGTGTGTAAACATACTACGACATACCGTAATCATCACTGCGTATTACATTTTTGAAAGGGTGAAGCGATTCTTCAGGAGGGGAACTGAAAAGCTCCTCAAGTACTTACCGTTTGAAAATGATGTGCTTCAATCGTGCCAATTTCTTTCCCCACATCATTCGAACGATGCTGATCTGGAGAACTGGGCGAAGACTCTTGCGAAGTGCTTTCCCCAAATTGTTCCTCAAAGCGAGATTTCTACTCTTGAAGTTGAAGCTCGACTCCTCCAAGGTACAACAGAGAAGCCAATGGACATTGGAGAATACTGGCAGAAAATGTCCTCAAAGATGCCAAGTCTGAGTCGTCTGGCTCGAGTCACGATGATATTACCCCACGGAAACGCAGAAGTGGAGAGGGTGTTCAGTTTGCTGCCTGATCTAGTGACAAAGAAACGGAGTAACCTGTCCGCGACTACAATAAATGCGATCGTCGTTATTAAGAGCGCCATGGCATCGAATAATATCTCATCGCGAAACTTCGAAGTGACACAGGCACTTTTGGAGAAAGTTGCCAAAGCCAAACAAGCATATGAGCTGCGTTTGAAGAGCGAGATGGAGGAAGAGGCAGCAAGGAAGAAGAAGGCAGCAGAGAAGGATATATTAAAAACTTTCGAAAATCAGAAGAAAAATGATTCAAAGCTGAATGAGTTAGAGTCCGGTCTCAAAAACAACGAAAAGCGAGTCAGCGATATCATGGAACGGAAAGAAAGCCTCGTGAAAATGCAGGAGGAGGCATTACGGTCATTAAAGGAAGAGGAGGACCACCTTAAAGCTCTGCTTGATGAGAAGGAGAAGATGGAAGAAAAGAAACGAGCAGTAGCTGAGAAGCTCATGACTAGTACTTTGAAGCGAAAAGCACATGAAGAACTGAAAGTTATTTCTCCCAAGAAATTGAAGTGATATTTTCTTTATCAGTGCCTAGCGCTTTTAGACAGCATTTTGATTCAACACAGCTCGATCATCATGTACCTGATTGAATGAAACTACTTACATGTGTACTTTCATTTCTGATCTTTTCTTCATTTAAATCACAAGGAAAATAGGGCATAAGCTCATACGGTGTATTAATGAAACTTATTATGTTACATTTCAGTACCAGATGGAAAGTGTAGCGACGTTATTTTAACGAAGACGTTGACTACACCGAGAAAATGTCAGGTATGACAGGCCCTAACACCCCGATTTTAGTCTTTGGTTCGGTTCCATTTGGCCCAGATTTGGTTGTAGTGATTTCGGGCATTTTTCTAAGGCCCCACAACCAAATCCTAGCCAATTGGAACTGGAAAAGGCATTTTCGGGGTTCCTTGGGCTCATTTAATTCAACGTTGCGGAAATATTATAATACCGAATTAGAATGAATACATTATAACGTACTTATATGTTCGTATATGATCTCATTAATATCATATGGTTGTCTGCTCCATGCAGGGCCATCCATTAATCAATTATGTTTTCATCTACTCCATCAAAGGTATCTAATAAATGCTGTAAATCGTCATAGACCTATGAAATTGACCCGTAAATATGCCTATATGAATTCCATATATGTTTGAAAAATGTATGTATTGACCTTACGCTCGTGCATACATGTATCTTAGACCAATTAGTTGGCCAGTACGAACACTGTGCATGTGAGTCGTGCGTTTTTTTAATCATTTTCGGCAATTACTAAGAAAAATGTTTATTCTGTTTCATATATTATGAGTTCATGCTACTTGAATATTTATCAAATCTTTCGCATCAACAAAATGATATGTATAAACAGGAATAATTTGCAGACATTTACATTCTTACACCTCAGGATTCCTCAAACCCATTAAATTTTGGATTGAGTAAACTTAACTGGGGGCGGATTGGACACTCTTATCATGTACAAATTTTAATTATTTTATTGTTTTTTACTCAATCTCAACTACTATGTTATTTATTCGGCATTTCTTTAATTTCCAATTCCGACGGACATATTTTAAGCTAGCTGCTTGGAAACTGAATATCATGATATCAACCACATCTAATATGCGAGTACAAGGGGTGCTCCATAAGTTTCAGGATTTCCGAAAGGTGCGTCAATATACAGGGTGGCCATAAAGTTGCTCACCAAGATTTTAATTAATCTTGTAGATCGCTTTAAATGACTTTTAAAGGAGAAAAATGCATAATCGTAGCCAAGAAAATTATACACTGGTTCTAGGTATTCACAAATGTTCAAAATGCTGCCCACCAGCAGCCACACATAAATTGAGTCGATGGTGAAAGTTATGGAACACTCGATTGAGGAAATCTGAATCACCGACAATTTCCTGACAAGCATCAAGAATTCGAGTTCGCAAAGGATCCAGGTCATTCATGCGCGCGGAATAATACTAAGTGTTTAGCGTATCCCCAAAAGAAGTAATCCATAGGATTCAGGTCGGGGAATCGAGCAGCCCATTCGACTGTTCCCCTTCGATCAATCCAATGAACGAAGTTTTTGATCCAGCCAGCCGCACACTATCAAGGCATAGTGCGGAGGCGTTCATATCCTGCATGAGCCACTCAGGTCGTCCTTCTCCAATTGAGTTTAAGTGAGGGATAAGTTCTTCTTGCAACATTGTGAGGTACTCGTTGCCGTCGAGCGTGGAGTCAAAAAGAAGGGCCATAAAACATGGTCTTTCCACAGACCGCACCAGACCATTAGTTTCGTACCACTGTTCTTTTTTGGGTTGCAACCAGTGGGGATTCTCCCGCGCATAATATCGGCAATTTTCTTTATTCACTTCACCATTGAGATAAAAGTTGGCTTCATCACTAAAGAGCACTTTCCGATGCTCCATGTCAGAATCTTCATCCAATGGGTTTTTAAACCATGTCGACATTTCCATATATCGGTCAGGATCGTCTTCGTACAATTTTTATAGAATCTGAAGTTTTTATGGATGAAAAAGTTATTCTTTGAGTATCTTCTGCATCGTGAGCGTGTAACGTTGATTTCGCGAGATGATCTACGCACGGATTTTTTTGGACTTTGCTCAGTTTTATCGAGAATGGGTGTTCGTGTCGCATCAGATACTCTTGGACGTCCACTTAACTCTTTGTCGTGAACGTCAGTTTCTTTGAACTTCGCAAGTAAACGACCCACTGCCATGTGACTAACATTCCTTCTTTCATGCCTTGAATTGAACGTTTCAGCAACAGACCAGTTTGTCGCACCCTCTCGCCCACAAAGTAAGATAATTTCAACTCTGTGTTAAATTGACAAGGTCAGGCTCGCTGGTTGTGATTAAGAAGCCAATGTAGCTTCCATTTATCTTGACTCCTTCGCTTTTTTCAGAGTAATACTCATTTTGGCAGTCGCGCGATCATCTGCACCAAATAATGTTCATTCATGAAGTTAAGAGAACGAAGTATACTCCACATGCGCACGACGAAACTAGGAATTTCTATAATAGCATGATTGAAGCTTAAAGTTTGGACGTAGGTCAGATAAACTTTGGTGCTCGACTTTATGGCCACCTTGTATAATAACTGCTGCATCTTTCCAAAATTTTCACCACTAGCGTCGATGCAGTTACGTGCGCTGAAGCCACTTTTTTGAAACAGGTGAACCACGCCGACGCAAGGAGCCCTCCACTAGATCAGTGAAAGCTTTCACAGCTGTTTCTGGAGAGTCATGGCGGATGCGCGCATCATGCGCTTAACATTTGGGAAGACGATGATACCACTGGTGCAACAGCTCACTGGTACTGGAGAGTGGTATGTCAACCAGGGCTTGTCGCAAGTATCGGAGACGGAGTCAATCGTCCTAATTTTCGTCCAGACTCGAGTGCAATCTGTGGATCACGAATTTTGCTGTATCATGATAACACACCAGTACAAAAATCCCAAGTCGTGGTGAATTTTTGTGACTGATGAAGGCATCCAGTAGCTAGGTAATCCACCCTACAGTCCAGATTTAGCTCCGTATGACTTCGTCTTCCCAAATGTTTAGCGCATGATGCGCAGCATCCACCATGACTCTCTAGAGACAGCTTTCACTGATCTGGTGGAGGGCTCCCTGCTTCGACGTGGTTCACCTGCTTTACAAAGTGGTTTCAGCTCACACAGCTGTGCATCGACGCTACTGGTGAATAGCTTGAAATAGTTAATTTTGATATTGATACACTGCCTTTTGAAAAAATCCGGAAACTTATTGAACACCCTCGTACTCGTCGGTATGTAGATTTTTATCAATTCCATGTATAATCTATCGATTTGATGTGTGTTTCTCAAAGTGGGCAATGAGACGTCTTTGGTGGCATTCAGGTGATCTGGGGTCGGTCACAAGAAGAAAGTGTGACCGTTGCAAAACATTGAACCGATATTACTTAGCTTTTTTATTTTTGGTTATGGTTGCCTGGGTATTCTCGCGAATCGAAATGATTCCACGCATTTCTTGAAACCTTGGCGGATAATAAGATCTAACAAAATTTGTTGCATTGATGAAGAGAGGAAATCCTAATTCAGTTAGTATTCATTTTGTGATGCATCGTCAGCATCTCGTAACCAAGACATTTAATGAACATCTGTATCAGACCCTTCAGTAAGTGATTGAATGTTTCAAAAAATAAAAATCATATCTTCCACAAACCTAGCTGTGATAACATGCGAGCTCGCAGAGATTGCTCATGCTTGCAAGGTGTTAAGAAAAAGGAGTCTGTCTCAGTCGATTCTGCTAGTTGTACAATGAAGGGGGTAGCGCAAGAACAGCGAAACTCATCAACATAGAAAGACAAAATATCACATTTCGCCTCCATTTTGTCTTTCTTGAAGCTACGTCGATCATCCCAGATGCATCATCAATTCAATTGGGTGTGGCACTGATGCGCATCAAGCATTTCACGTAACACTTAAGACCAGGGGTGCATAACGGATTTTTTGTAGCCCGTGCGGTCAATAAGGAAGCGTTTCTAAAATATTTGAAGATTACGCAATTGATTATAGTTTATTGTGATTATTATAATATCCCAGCTTCCAGCTTCTCAAGTTTTATTGGATATATATGACCATGGCTGTTTAATTCTCAAGCAACGACTATAGTCATGATCGCCTACCTCCATGTCTCTGCGTGCTTTGTTTTTTATTTGTCATAACTGTACCGATAAATGGTGTATTCGCGGACAACAACAGAATTAGCGTACTCGGATAGCTGTGCGACTTAAACGAGGTGCAACAGTTCCCACTGAAGCTTTTGTTTCT
Source organism: Prostheceraeus crozeri (assembly GCA_907163375.1). Taxonomy (NCBI): domain Eukaryota; kingdom Metazoa; phylum Platyhelminthes; order Polycladida; family Euryleptidae; genus Prostheceraeus; species Prostheceraeus crozeri. The sequence continues at coordinate 116,875 of CAJQUW010001873.1, forward strand.
TATATGCTGGCATATTAGGTATCATACTGTAATGTTTTGCATGTTGTAATCCTTTTCATGCAATGCTGCACATGTATTTCATCAGCCGGTGATGTGACTCTCATCGGATTCACATGTACAGATTCTAACACTATTACACAACTGTCTCTGATGTTTGTGTCGCCTGCGAATTTTGAAAATCTCCATTGTACAGCAAATACTTTTTATGTAAAGACAGTATTGGCAATGAGAATGTGTAATTACTAATTATATAAGGATTACGTGCAACTGAATATAATTGTTTATTTTGTGGATGGACCTAGTTGCAAACGTGCATTTTTCGCACTCCTATCTCGTCACTATGTTTCCCTAAACTTATATAATTAGCAAACAATCTATGATTGATATTGGAGCTAAGAGTTGCTACAATTGCATTGTAATGTATAAATAAAACATGAAAAATTGCATAAATCTTAAACGAAATACAGATAAAACCTTACAGAAATCACAACATGGAAATATTGTGAGACATAAACTTTACACCCTAGTATGAAGATGAAAAAAGAAATCTGCCACGGAAGATCAATATTAAAAAAATACTTTATATTTCACAGGATCCGCAGAATCTATGACCATCAGAATTAATCCGTCAAAAATCTACCTTTATTTGTAATGAAATTATGGGTATCAGAGGTATTTCTTGAGATTTCCATGTAGAATTCAACATGTCTGTGCACGAGCCCGAATGGCCAAGATCTGGATTTCTTCGTTTGATTATGAAAGATGCAGGTATAGAAATATGTCGTCAAAATAGAAAAGTTGGCTTCCCAGTTGGATAACAACATAATTCCTCATCAGACATCCCATGATTTATTAGAACATTTTTTCATCAACAAGAACAGAGTCGTCGCGAATGAGAGCACTTCAGTCAGGCTATAACTGACCAGCAGAGATTGTTCACACTTCACGCCAACATCTACAATTCTAATTTGCTCATCCAATGTGCATTAAATTTTTTTTATAGATAAGTAGAAGATAATAATAAGCACTACATTGAAGAAATGAAAATCAGAAATTATGTAAATGCTTTCGCAGATGATAAAATTTCATGGCTTCACATTATATGATTTGCAGGCATATAGAAGAAACGATTTAGAAGGTTTTACGGTTGAGCAATAAGGTAGACGACATTGCCCCAGTAACTGGTAGTCTGTTTAGTAAAAACTACTGTAGTGGATGATCCGAGAACTCTCTTAAATGTCTCGACAGCGAAATTTGACGACGAGAGCTCAGACAAAGCATAATCGAACATCTACAGATAATATGTTGATATAGCAAACTCTTCAATACCCGAGGAAGTTTGAGCGAGATCGAATAGGAAATACGACCGAATGGCGGTAGGATCATGCCATTGAGTACACTGAATATCTTCACATTCATTGCAAATGGTCTGAGAATTCTCAATACATTCAAGCGGTGAGAAGCGGAGCGAACAACGTTACTAAAATAGTGTTCCCATGACATCCGGTTATTATATGAGACACACAAGACATAAGTCAGAAAGAAGAATGTCCTCATATAGCGAATTGACACAATCTTTGACCTTTTGATGATGATCTGCTTACTACTCTCTAGATCTGGAGTCATATTATAGGTCTCCACCCATTTCTGATTTAGGAGTAAGTAATTTGGTGATCGATCCCTAGTAAATGCCTCAATTAGAGTAACATCATCGGCATGTTTAACCATTCTATCGTAGTCGTTTTGAAGCTTCAATGTGGCTATTTTGATACAGAAAATGTAAGGACCACAAGCCTATAGGCCGTGAAGGAATGCATGGAATACATGGAATTATTATATATTTTATGCTATAACAAATATAAAATAAAATTTTTGGATTGGAGAGATAGGGTAGCAGCTATGCTTTCAGATATCTTTCCATTATAATGTACATAATATATATCATTTATGCTTCAAAGTCAATATGGTGCTAATTCTATGATTCTTTATATCAAAAAATCAAAACGTTTAGGACTACAGATGCCATGAACTATACTTATGTCAGTCTTTTCTTGACAATGACTATGGTGCATGTAGACAGCTGAAGTACATGCATATTGGTTAGCTTTTTGTAACTTTTATACAATAATAAAACAACTTGACTTTTCCAAACCTATTACATAGCATTTACTAGTAGCTGAGGTTTTTTGGTGATCGATCAAGTTTTGCGGGTGAGACAAATTTATAAACTTGGTGTGGGAGATGATTCATAATTACGTAAAATGCATTATCAATTCATTATTTCATTGTACGGTGACTGCAAGTTTGATCTATATAATACATATTTCACTAGTAATCTTTTATATGCTACTTCATTCTAAATAGCCACACAGCTGTTTCACTTCAATTCGTGGATCCTAACATTACTCATGTGAATACAACCTTATGTATTTCAGATAATAGGGAATAATGAGAATTGGCGATATGAAATCAAAAAGAATTTGAAAGCAAAAATACGAGACAGTGGAGAAAATTTGGATAACTACATCAGCAAACAGCGAAAATATGGTGAGTACTTTCTGATATTTCGGTAGCTCTTTTCATTATCTATTATTTTCTCAACATTAGGACAGAATACACAATGACTTTGAAAATGCATGTACAATACTTGTATGCCGTTTTACGCAAGGCCGGTTCATCAGTGACTTCTCTTTCATATTCTAGCATGAAGCAGAATATTTCTCAGAATGTTATCTTCAGGCAACATATTTCTGCATGCAAACAGATAGATTGCAATTATGAGCTGACCAGTTTTTCAATGTGAAGTAGTTTTCCCTATCCGCCGCAGCTTGTTTATTGAGGGGGCAAGAGAGTCACTGAAGCTGCCAGAGTTGGTGAGAAGAGAGCAGTAATAGTGAAGCTCTATTCCCCTGTTAAGGCGTATTGTGAACACAAACAGCTTGAAGGTCGAACAATGTATAGGTTTTTTGCATCTTTTGATTTCAAAAATCCTAGTATATAAAAGTGAGCATGGTCTCACCAATCACAAATATCACCATTGCATGCGCGTGTATGTTCCAGCTGCTCAGAAAATGGCTGCTCTTCCTGAGAAAGGGCTTCATATTTATCAAGAAAAGGTGATGTACATACATCAGCATGCTAGGATTTACGTCAAACATTTCCCTACAGCTAGAATACTGAACGATATTAGAATCAAGCGCAATGTATTCTGAAGTAATCTCGTGGTGGAACTATTCGAGAATCCTTCACGTCTCCTTATCATACGAACAAAATTCGCATTATGTTTGGCTTGCGTGCCATTGAAGACATCAGAATTATTTCCACCGATTGCAAAAAGTTAAACAGCAGGATTAGCTGTCATTATCATCAACATCGCAAACGCTACCCGCTAGTCGAGTGTCTCATCTGAGCGACTAGACCTGTATATTCAAATTTAGTGATCATATACATGTTACCGGCAAGGACGCCAACCTGCATGAGAGCTATCGTCCGATCTCACTTCTCTGCACAAATTATGAGCTCTTCGAAAGGATGATTCTATCCAGACTCACACCGATAGTCGAGAAGGATCCTCCAACTGAACAAGCGAGCTTCAGACCGGACCGATTGACGACGGATCAAGTCGCACTTTTATCGCAAAACATCAAAGAAAGATGCGAACTCCGACGTCAAATCATCGGCGCCGTTTTCCTTGATCTGACTGCCACCTACGACACGGCATGCTGAAAGGTCTCGAGTTGAAGCTTCGTCGGGTTATTTCGTCGACGAAGCTCACCAATCTCTTCATGAGCCTAATGCAGAATCGCTCCTTCGTCCGTAAGACAGGTGGTGGCGCCTGTAGCAAAACTTTCAAATCTGAAGAACCGAGCAGCACAGGGATTCGTCCATGCGCTCATCATTTACAACGTATACACAGCCGAATTCCCTGAAACGGTCGCCACCAGCTACATGTGCGCGGATGACGCAGTCCTAATTGTCTCGGACAAAATTGGATTGATGCTGTTGAGCGCTAACTAAAGGAATCATAGGATTGATTTATTTACATTACAAAAGTGATGATATCCTCGAATAATGACAAAGTCCAGTATCAATATTGCACACTTTCTTTCATTTTCTACTGTTTAACAGTACAGGCCATCAACTTTCAATAATCCATTTCTTTTCCAGATGAGGCTATTACCGTCTGCACGAAGGAGCTTGGACTAAAATTTCCAGTAGCAGTTACACCCGCCAAGGATCTTGAGAAAGATTTGACACATATAATTGATGTGTATGTGCAAAGTGGCTCTGCCAGCCCTCTCATAGTAGCTCCTCTGCCTGCGCGATCCCAACGCCTCCTACTATTCCGTCTTGCACGTCAACGTGGTCTCTGTACGGAGAGTGTGCGAATTGGTAACAATTCCAATCATGAATTATCTTTGGTACCTGTGGTGCGACGGCGGCTCGAAGCCAGCGTTTTACTTCCGGTTGTGGAGAAAGCAGATGGGAATTGTACGGAACGGTTTCGACTTGTAACGGGTGCAGATGAAAGTGATGAAGTTTAGGTAGTTCATTTTGATAAGAAACAGGATCGGTATTTCTACGGCATTGTGATGAGACCAAAGTTTATGAACTGTGAAGCGAATACTTCCTATCGTGCATTCATGAATATTGTTCTTTTGTTTTCATATGTAGTTAGTGCTTTTGAAAATCAGAATCTTATTATGAAAGTTGTTGTAAAATTTCGTCACTGATCGATTGCATATCATCATACCTCTGAAAATTGAGTACAATGTGATTGGAGTTCTGTAGAGTAATTCTATGTGGAATTGTATACAGGCAACATTTTTTTAAGAAGAATTTGTGTTAGGTAGCTTTCACAGGGTGTTGCAGTAGAATTATTGATTTTGAAGAGCGGATATTTCCCGTTGTTGAGAAGGAAGTCGCACAGTGTGATCGTCATACGCCGTCACACTATGCCTCTGTTCATTACATAATTCTGCTAGCTATTTATTTTTTCATCTAATCGTAGATTGATGAGAAAATTGTCCTTAGTGAAAAGACAGTACGAATACACTCTTCATTTTTTAAAAAAAGCGATTTGAAATTGCAAAAGGATATAAATTTGATGTTCATTACAAGCCTTCGGTATTTAGACGTACAATGCTTCAGTGACGATATCGGAAGTTGTAAAGCACAGGCCAATGCTGGCTGGAAAGTAAGTCAACAATTGTTTCTGAACTGAGTTGTTGAATGAAATATCAATTGCTTTGCTCATAATAAATACGATATCGCGGTAACTTTGACTTTTATTCGTAATTATTCAGCTTATTAGAAAATATGCTGATCGAGCGACATCGCCATGGTCAATAGGCCTCATGCATCTGCAAATTGGCGACCCTCATTTAGTAGTCTGTTGTAAAATAGGGTGATAATAACATATTCTAAGTACTTATTTCTTTCAATTGGCTAGAGAAGCTGACAATTGATGACACGGACTCGCGATTACAGTTTAGAAAGTTCCCCCAATAAGCCTAACTTGCACAATGAAGTATAGTGTGCAGAAATAATTATAAGCCCTATAGTTCACTAGAATTTGGCCGCATACTTGTAGGCCTACATATGGTGACTTTAATTGAATTCTTTTTTATATGTCGCACAACAAACTGTAACGCATGATTCATTTTTTCAAACAGGGTTTTACAGCAATTTTCAAAAGGAAAAATAGAAAGGACTCGCTAGGATATTCAATTTGAAATTATCAAATTTATCAGCTTTACTCAAAGATAATATATATTATAAAGATTGAAAACTCCCCATTGAACGAATGTTAAAAAAATGGAAATCATTTTTGTTAGTGTATCAAAAAAATACGGTCAGCCATCTTCGATGAGTAGTACCCTTCTTTTTAAATTTCCGGAATAATTAGAATCACGTGTGTTATCGCTTCGGTTGCAGTCTTTGGCAGCCAATTAACGATTATCTTTAGTTAGTCACACCTCAAAAGCTTAGAGGCATTTGGCAATATAAAAGGACAGATATATAATGACATAAAATACATTAATAAATAGCCTACTTATTTCAAGGTAATATTTACGAAGTTTTCCTAAATAACAATGTTGGATTTTTTATTCTTTAGGCAATTAAGTGTTCACGAATTCTGGTGGTAAAGTGTCTACGAGTCTCGCCAATATAGCAATTGTCACATTGCCAACATTTGAATTTGTATACAATACTAGAGGCGAAACTCATAGGCATCTTTGTTCGGAAAAAATTTGCTCGTTTTGAAAGTATCGAAGGCGACAGATAATTTGCAAGTGTCGGGCAAGATGCGATTGATCGAGTGAACAGTTTTGAGAGTTTGCTTTTCTTTTTCTTTGATGTACGGTAATCACTAATATATGCGATCACGGTCCAAATAATCACCATTTTGACCATTACTAGGTCCGGAATTCAAAATTTTGTCTCTAATTTTTTCGATGACTTTAGTATGAAAAACATTGTTAATAAACGATAGATGCGATTTTATTACAAGCACTCTCAACATAAATATCTTTGCTATAGAGGCGCTTAGCACGATAAATGAAGGAGTAAATAGCAGCAGTTTTGTGCTTGAAAGGAGCAAACGATTCGTTAGGAACATAAATACCGGTGTTGGTGTCTTTCAAAGTCCATTCAGTCTCAAATTTATCTGCATTTTTGTGGACAATAACGGTGAGAAATTTGATTTGCTTTTCTTTTTCCATGGTAAATTGAATACTTTTATGCAAAGAATTCAAATAGTCGAAAAATTCCATAGCTTCAAGTTTGTTTTTGAAGACTGCAAAACATTTTTTTTAACTTTTATAAAATAATTCATTTTTATTTCATCCCAGTTTAAGGCAACCCAAAAGTCGTAAACCAAAATGAAGTAATATTGAATTTTTTCCTTTATTTTCTTACCTTTGCACCTGCCACTTGAAAATGGGGTGTTGCCGTTTTCTATAGATCATTTCAATGTGTATAAGTAGTACACAACTTCATTATTGCTACATGGAAATGACTTGCGGATGAGGGTATTAACCGCTTATATTGACTGCTACACATGGTAATATATTTTCAAGTGCAGTTAATTCACTTTTAAAATTACTACGTCGCAGATTTCATAGTTTTTACAAGTCGTATTTGTGTTGCCTTCAGTCAGTGCATGTAACATGTTATCAGGAGGTAATCGTTCAATAAGCTTATGTTGCTTTGTAACTAATTATAACTTCAGTTAAAAGCACGACGTATAGTCACTTAATTTTCACTCGATTTTTATTATGCAGGAGTATGTAGTTACAACATTGCTTCTATTTTTATCTCCCTACCTTCACTATTTCTTCACTCCCAGTGAATCGAAACTTATAAATCTTCTAAGAAACTTACAAGATCTTAGAAGATTTGCAAGATTGGACTGTTATCTTGGAAGATTTGTAAGATAGGTCTGTTGTCTTGGAAGATTAGCCTGAAAGATCTTAGAAGATATGTCTGGGAACTGAAACTTGGAAAATTTGTAAGATTGGTCTGTTGTCTTGGAAGATTAGCCTGAAAGATCTTAGAAGATTTGTCTGGGAATTGAAACTTGGAAATTTAGTAATACCACAGCGCCAGAGGAAGGACCCCGCAGCACCCGCAGTTGCGGGAAGCGCAAAATAATTTTATTAAGTTGAAGTTTATGAATTACTTATAAAAAAATTATGGAGAACTTTCAATGTGATCTGTGAACTTGTATAGTGATCATCAGGGGCAACAACCGGCCCCGCTGACTCAAGTTGCGAACTACAAGAATGCTTGCATGCATAGAATTGAGATCAGTTTTTAGTCAATTGGTGCTGCTTCTTCTTGCTATTTCGGCTAAGACGTTGGTTATCTATTATTATTGGATAACACTCAACCCTACATATTTAAAAACGATGTTCTTGGTCACTTTGGTAGTTAGTAAAATCGAGAATACGAAGTCAATCATCAAATCAGGAAATGGGAGCAATGTAAGTACTACGTACTATACAAGTGTCATATAGGACAAGTCAAACATTCAGAGCAGAAGCTATTCGGTTTGACAAAGACAAAACCCCATTATTATTGTGTTCATGGGTTTGCAGGAAGCAGTCCAGGAGCATTAAAAATAAATTTGACGCATTCTATTCAGGTCACGTATGTTACTACACTACCGTCATCGATCAACCAGTTCTCCGCACTGCTGTTAACACGTCAACAGTGACAGCTTATGAGCAACGCATAAAGGAGCAGCGTGCATGATTCGGTTGTCGGTAACATCACCAGTGCTGTGACTGATAAGTTTCTATTGCGGATAGTTTCAATTACTGTACAGAAATCAATTCATGCTATTCGATGTTTATACTGCTTTCTCAGGAACATTGATACGGACTTTGGTTGATGTTGTCCTGAGTTTCTTCAAATTTCTCATCGTCGCTGAAGGAATTTGAGGACGCGAGGAACTGATGAAATTGCCACTCACATGACTCCTTGCAATAGAAATGTGGAGTCAAAGCTGAATTTCATCTACCGTGGTAAATTGAATGATCCAATTCCAGATCAAAGGTAAGAACATTTCACTGTGTCATAATTTACGCGTCCAATCTAGGCCCTATGACAGATCCATGAATTAAGAGCTGTCTTAAAGTCTCAACTACAACGGAATTGTAAATCAAATGCTATTTAGATTTTATGACTCTGACTGCGATAGGTAGAATGGCATATTTTGCTTCATACAAAAATACAGCCACGTCGTCCCTTTAAACTTGATGACTGAATGAATTGTCATTTTTCAACCGTTTCCCATCATAGATGCGTTCGAAAATTAGGTGGACCCCGTAAATTTAAGGCTAAAGTAAGATAAAGTTGAGGGTATTATCAATCTTCCTATTGAGGGCCCATATATGGATGGTGACAAGTTATGAACAGATCGACAATGAAAATTTGGTGCTTACGGGTTATCTCCCCCTCACGATTTCAAATTTGTTTGAAATCTGTAAAAATGAATCAATCATCACAAAACTTAAAGTGCGCGTAGGTGAGGACATTTGCTATCCATATAGGCCTATCAAAATTTATGAAATTCGGACAAATACTTTTTGAATTAGGAACGATAACTTGAGGTGTAGCGATGGCAGAAGTTTGATCCGACTTCTCCTGACCTCATATAAAGCACTTGAAGTCAACAAAGTCATTTCGTGACAACTCGTGAAGTGATAATGACCAGGTTGCATCCCTTACACTAATATAGAAATAGAAATATATTTTCGCCAATACAATTGTACAGGATTCATGTACAAAAAGCGTAAACATATGTGCATATTATATTCAAGAGAAGTACATTAGATATATTGTACCAGCGACTGTAGAGGTGAACGGTACTAGAGCAGTGTAGGCAGTAGAAACCTAGTCCCTCTGAGAGAAGTCCGATGTCAATCCACATTTCACACAAACGTCGGAAGAATATATCGTAAGAAAAGTATGAGTCATCTATGCATGAACCCTAGATGCAGGGTCTAAACTAATTTATGCATTTGTAGAGTACATGAAGATCGGTTTAGAACAGTAAAAAGTACAGTATATCGCATAATATGCAGTTGGATCAATTCGGGGTATCAGGCAATTAAGGTAAAATTTGTAAATAATGGTGGACAATTTGATATCCTTTCGAGTATTTTACCCAGTGAGCATATTTCTAACATTTTTAAGAATATTTTGTTCTTACTGACTTTTCTGATATATTTCGGTGATGTATTCCACTCTGTGGCACCGGAAAATTCAAATTTTTTTTGACCTAGGCAAGTTCTGTAACATTGTATAGGAAAATTGATGGCATTTCTTTCCGTGCATGTTCCATCAAATTTGTATTTACAAATACTTTTCAAAGATAAGGGCATCCTATCATTTTCATATCTGAGCTTGTGACATATGCTGAGAACCTTATAACGATACATGCAATTAACTCCTAGAGAACTCTCAAAAACACTTAAATGAAAATTTAGGTGAGGGTTCTATGTGATGGCGAGTTCTATTCGAGAAAATGCGGTAGTCAAGCGAAAAAAGTTAACATAGCATGTTCATGAATAGAAATACATAAACATATTTAAATGCGCATAATATCATTGTATGGTTTTCTGTAAATATCAGCATGGTTTGTATTATTTTCATTTTTGAGTAAATAATAATGAATGCATGCAGGTTATTAAAATGTAATGAAGGGGGCAGTAGTAAGAAAACGGCGAACACCAGATAGCGCAAGATGGCCGCCATCGCTGAGTCCCCCCCCCTCTGGAACGGCAGAGTGTCGTGGTCGGCCGCCGTGGTGCTTCGGGTCTGAGTCCCCCCCCCCTCTGGAACGACAGAGGTTGTGGTCTGCCGTGGTGTGCCGGCCAGGTGGGTTCCCGTTCACAACATGTTCGCTGACTCCACCCCCCCTCTGCAACGACAGAGTGTGAGACTCGGGTGAGTTGGTCCGACCGCCTGGTTGACGTGGGCGACCGTCTAGGTTGACGTGGGCGACCGTCCAGGTTGACGTGGGCGACCGTCTAGGTTGTCGTGGATGGTGAAATGGCTGCCAGATTCGGATTCAGCGTAAAATTCTGCATCGGTAGGGTGAGTTTCAAGTCAATCGGAGAGAAAAAATTTTTCTTCAAAATTTTAACAGAGTTAAAATTTGGGACGTTTTGGTCTGTAGCGCCCAAACGAAGCATCGGATGAGAAAACGGAGGCCAGATTCGGATTCAGCGTGAAATTCTGCATCGGTATGGTGAGTTTCAAGTCAATCGGAGAGAAAAAAATTTTCGCTGATGTCCCCCCCTCTGGACAGCTTGCTTCGATTTTGCCTTCTAGTGGACGGATTTTGTCGTGCGATAGCTCGTTTGAAAGCTAAGAGTGAGACAAATTCAGTGAAAGAATCGGCTTGTTCCTATCTGTCTTCGTTTAGATGTGAGACGCCATTTAAGATTTTGGGACATTGGCGAAAAACGACAGAGTTAGAATTTGGGACGTTTTGGGCTGTAGCTTCAAAACGACGCATCGGATTGGAAAACGGATTTCAGATTTGGAATCAGCGTGAAATTCTCTATCTGTATGGTGAGTTTCAAGTCAATCGGAGAGAAAAAATTTTCAACATTTTTCGAAAAAACGACAGAGTTAGAATTTTTGTGATGGCTGCCTACTGTAGAGCCAAAACGAAGCATCGGATGAGAAAACGGAGGCCAGATTCGGATTCAGCGTGAAATTCTGCATCGGTATGGTGAGTTTCAAGTCAATCGGAGAGAAAAATTTTCGCTGACGTCCCCCCCCCTCTGGACAGCTTGCTTCGATTTTGGCTTCCAGTGGACGGATTTTGTCGTGCGATAGCTCGTTTGAAAGCTAAGAGTGAGACAAATTCAGTGAAAGAATCGGCTTGTTCCTATCTGTCTTCGTTCAAAAGTTAGAGCGGTTACAAGATTTTAGGTCGGAGCTCGCTTACCTGAAAAAATCCTAAGTGTCAGAGTGGCTTTGTATGGGTAAAAATTTGAAAATTTTCCAAAGTGTGGAATTTCGACCTGGGACCGTCACCAAAACATTTTTCATCAAATTCTGAAATTTCACTGACGTCCCCCCCCTCTGGACAGCTTGCTTCGATTTTGGCTTCCAGTGGACGGATTTTGTCCTGCGATAGCTCGTTTGAAAGCTAAGAGTGAGACAAATTCAGTGAAAGAATCGGCTTGTTCCTATCTGTCTTCGTTCAAAAGTTAGAGCGGTTACAAGATTTTAGGTCGGAGCTCGCTTACCTGAAAAAATCCTAAGTGTCAGAGTGGCTTTGTATGGGTAAAAATTTGAAAATTTTCCAAAGTGTGGAATTTCGACCTGGGACCGTCACCAAAACATTTTTCATCAAATTCTGAAATTTCACTGACGTCCCCCCCCCTTTGTTCTAACTTTGGTTCTAGTGGACGGATTTTGTTCGTTCGAGTTGCATTGGAAAGAGGATGAAACACTGCTCGACCACATTTTTGGTTGTGAGTCAATCGGAGCGGCCGTTCAAAAGTTAGAGCGGTTACAAGATTTTAGGTCGGAGCTCACCTGAAAAAATCCTAAGTGTCAGAGTGACTTTGTATGGGTGAAATTTTGAAAATTTTCCAAAGTGTGGAATTTCGACCTGGGACCTTTACCAAAGTTTGTTTCATCAAATTTCGCTGACGTCCCCCCCCCTCTGGACAGCTTGCTTCGATTTTGGCTTCCAGTGGACGGATTCTGCCGTGCGATAGCTCGTTTGAAAGCTAAGAGTGAGACAAATTCAGTGAAAGAATCGGCTTGTTCCTATCTGTCTTCGTTTAGATGTGAGACGCCATTTAAGATTTTGGGACATTGGCGAAAAACGACAGAGTTAGAATTTGGGACGTTTTGGGCTGTAGCTTCAAAACGAAGCATCGGATGGGAAAACGGATTTCAGATTTGGAATCAGCGTGAAATTCTTTATCTGTATGGTGAGTTTCAAGTCAATCGGAGAGAAAAAAATTTTCTTCAAAATTTTAACAGAGTTAAAATTTGGGACGTTTTGGTCTGTAGCGCCCAAACGAAGCATCGGATGAGAAAACGGAGGCCAGATTCGGATTCAGCGTGAAATTCTGCATCGGTATGGTGAGTTTCAAGTCAATCGGAGAGAAAAATTTTCGCTGACGTCCCCCCCCCTCTGGACAGCTTGCTTCGATTTTGGCTTCCAGTGGACGGATTTTGTCGTGCGATAGCTCGTTTGAAAGCTAAGAGTGAGACAAATTCAGTGAAAGAATCGGCTTGTTCCTATCTGTCTTCGTTCAAAAGTTAGAGCGGTTACAAGATTTTAGGTCGGAGCTCGCTTACCTGAAATAATCCTAAGTGTCAGAGTGACTTTGTATGGGTAAAATTTTGAAAATTTTCCAAAGTGTGGAATTTCGACCTGGGACCGTCACCAAAACATTTTTCATCAAATTCTGAAATTTCACTGACGTCCCCCCCCCTCTGGACAGCTTGCTTCGATTTTGGCTTCCAGTGGACGGATTTTGTCCTGCGATAGCTCGTTTGAAAGCTAAGAGTGAGACAAATTCAGTGAAAGAATCGGCTTGTTCCTATCTGTCTTCGTTCAAAAGTTAGAGCGGTTACAAGATTTTAGGTCGGAGCTCGCTTACCTGAAAATATCCTAAGTGTCAGAGTGGCTTTGTATGGGTAAAAATTTGAAAATTTTCCAAAGTGTGGAATTTCGACCTGGGACCGTCACCAAAACATTTTTCATCAAATTCTGAAATTTCACTGACGTCCCCCCCCCTTTGTTCTAACTCTGGTTCTAGTGGACGGATTTTGTTCGTTCGAGTTGCATTGGAAAGAGGATGAAACACTGCTCGACCACATTTTTGGTTGCGAGTCAATCGGAGCAGCCGTTCAAAAGTTAGAGCGGTTACAAGATTTTAGGTCGGAGCTCACCTGAAAAAATCCTAAGTGTCAGAGTGACTTTGTATGGGTGAAATTTTGAAAATTTTCCAAAGTGTGGAATTTCGACCTGGGACCTTTACCAAAGTTTGTTTCATCAAATTTCGCTGACGTCCCCCCCCTCTGGACAGCTTGCTTCGATTTTGGCTTCCAGTGGACGGATTCTGCCGTGCGATAGCTCGTTTGAAAGCTAAGAGTGAGACAAATTCAGTGAAAGAATCGGCTTGTTCCTATCTGTCTTCGTTTAGATGTGAGACGCCATTTAAGATTTTGGGACATTGGCGAAAAACGACAGAGTTAGAATTTGGGACGTTTTGGGCTCTAGCTTCAAAACGAAGCATCGGATGGGAAAACGGATTTCAGATTTGGAATCAGCGTGAAATTCTTTATCTGTATGGTGAGTTTCAAGTCAATCGGAGAGAAAAAAATTTTCTTCAAAATTTTAACAGAGTTAAAATTTGGGACGTTTTGGTCTGTAGCGCCCAAACGAAGCATCGGATGAGAAAACGGAGGCCAGATTCGGATTCAGCGTGAAATTCTGCATCGGTATGGTGAGTTTCAAGTCAATCGGAGAGAAAAAAATTTTCGCTGATGTCCCCCCCCTCTGGACAGCTTGCTTCGATTTTGCCTTCTAGTGGACGGATTTTGTCGTGCGATAGCTCGTTTGAAAGCTAAGAGTGAGACAAATTCAGTGAAAGAATCGGCTTGTTCCTATCTGTCTTCGTTTAGATGTGAGACGCCATTTAAGATTTTGGGACATTGGCGAAAAACGACAGAGTTAGAATTTGGGACGTTTTGGGCTGTAGCTTCAAAACGAAGCATCGGATTGGAAAACGGATTTCAGATTTGGAATCAGCGTGAAATTCTCTATCTGTATGATGAGTTTCAAGTCAATCGGAGAGAAAAAATTTTCAACATTTTTCGAAAAAACGACAGAGTTAGAATTTTTGCGATGGCTGCCTACTGTAGAGCCAAAACGAAGCATCGGATGAGAAAACGGAGGCCAGATTCGGATTCAGCGTGAAATTCTGCATCGGTATGGTGAGTTTCAAGTCAATCGGAGAGAAAAATTTTCGCTGACGTCCCCCCCCCTCTGGACAGCTTCGATTTTGGCTTCCAGTGGACGGATTTTGTCGTGCCATAGCTCGTTTGAAAGCTAAGAGTGAGACAAATTCACTGAAAGAATCGGCTTGTTCCTATCTGTCTTCGTTTAGATGTGAGACGCCATTTAAGATTTTGGGACATTGCGAAAAAGTGGCGAAACACAAGATTAGAATTTGGGACGTTTTGGGCTCTAGCTTCAAAACGAACATCGATGGGAAACATTTCAGATTTGGAATCATCTTTATCTGTATGGTGAGTTTCAAGTCAATCGAAAAAATTTTCTTCAAAATTTTAAACAGAGTTAAATTTGGGACGTTTCGTTCTTAGCGCCCAAACGAAGCATCGGATGAGAAAACGGAGGCCAGATTCGGATTCAGCGTGAAATTCTGCATCGGTATGGTGAGTTTCAAGTCAATCGGAGAGAAAAATTTTCGCTGACGTCCCCCCCCCCTCTGGACAGCTTGCTTCGATTTTGGCTTCCAGTGGACGGATTTTGTCGTGCGATAGCTCGTTTGAAAGCTAAGAGTGAGACAAATTCAGTGAAAGAATCGGCTTGTTCCTATCTGTCTTCGTTCAAAAGTTAGAGCGGTTACAAGATTTTAGGTCGGAGCTCGCTTACCTGAAAAAATCCTAAGTGTCAGAGTGGCTTTGTATGGGTAAAAATTTGAAAATTTTCCAAAGTGTGGAATTTCGACCTGGGACCGTCACCAAAACATTTTTCATCAAATTCTGAAATTTCACTGACGTCCCCCCCCCTCTGGACAGCTTGCTTCGATTTTGGCTTCCAGTGGACGGATTTTGTCCTGCGATAGCTCGTTTGAAAGCTAAGAGTGAGACAAATTCAGTGAAAGAATCGGCTTGTTCCTATCTGTCTTCGTTCAAAAGTTAGAGCGGTTACAAGATTTTAGGTCGGAGCTCGCTTACCTGAAAATATCCTAAGTGTCAGAGTGGCTTTGTATGGGTAAAAATTTGAAAATTTTCCAAAGTGTGGAATTTCGACCTGGGACCGTCACCAAAACATTTTTCATCAAATTCTGAAATTTCACTGACGTCCCCCCCCCCTTTGTTCTAACTCTGGTTCTAGTGGACGGATTTTGTTCGTTCGAGTTGCATTGGAAAGAGGATGAAACACTGCTCGACCACATTTTTGGTTGCGAGTCAATCGGAGCAGCCGTTCAAAAGTTAGAGCGGTTACAAGATTTTAGGTCGGAGCTCACCTGAAAAAATCCTAAGTGTCAGAGTGACTTTGTATGGGTGAAATTTTGAAAATTTTCCAAAGTGTGGAATTTCGACCTGGGACCTTTACCAAAGTTTGTTTCATCAAATTTCGCTGACGTCCCCCCCCTCTGGACAGCTTGCTTCGATTTTGGCTTCCAGTGGACGGATTCTGCCGTGCGATAGCTCGTTTGAAAGCTAAGAGTGAGACAAATTCAGTGAAAGAATCGGCTTGTTCCTATCTGTCTTCGTTTAGATGTGAGACGCCATTTAAGATTTTGGGACATTGGCGAAAAACGACAGAGTTAGAATTTGGGACGTTTTGGCTGTAGCTTCAAAACGAAGCATCGGATGGGAAAACGGATTTCAGATTTGGAATCAGCGTGAAATTCTTTATCTGTATGGTGAGTTTCAAGTCAATCGGAGAGAAAAAAATTTTCTTCAAAATTTTAACAGAGTTAAAATTTGGGACGTTTTGGTCTGTAGCGCCCAAACGAAGCATCGGATGAGAAAACGGAGGCCAGATTCGGATTCAGCGTGAAATTCTGCATCGGTATGGTGAGTTTCAAGTCAATCGGAGAGAAAAAAATTTTCGCTGATGTCCCCCCCCTCTGGACAGCTTGCTTCGATTTTGCCTTCTAGTGGACGGATTTTGTCGTGCGATAGCTCGTTTGAAAGCTAAGAGTGAGACAAATTCAGTGAAAGAATCGGCTTGTTCCTATCTGTCTTCGTTTAGATGTGAGACGCCATTTAAGATTTTGGGACATTGGCGAAAAACGACAGAGTTAGAATTTGGGACGTTTTGGGCTGTAGCTTCAAAACGAAGCATCGGATTGGAAAACGGATTTCAGATTTGGAATCAGCGTGAAATTCTCTATCTGTATGATGAGTTTCAAGTCAATCGGAGAGAAAAAATTTTCAACATTTTTCGAAAAAACGACAGAGTTAGAATTTTTGTGATGGCTGCCTACTGTAGAGCCAAAACGAAGCATCGGATGAGAAAACGGAGGCCAGATTCGGATTCAGCGTGAAATTCTGCATCGGTATGGTGAGTTTCAAGTCAATCGGAGAGAAAAATTTTCGCTGACGCCCCCCCCCTCTGGACAGCTTGCTTCGATTTTGGCTTTCAGTGGACGGATTTTGTCGTGCGATAGCTCGTTTGAAAGCTAAGAGTGAGACAAATTCAGTGAAAGAATCGGCTTGTTCCTATCTGTCTTCGTTCAAAAGTTAGAGCGGTTACAAGATTTTAGGTCGGAGCTCGCTTACCTGAAAAAATCCTAAGTGTCAGAGTGGCTTT
Organism: Prostheceraeus crozeri; assembly: GCA_907163375.1. Lineage (NCBI taxonomy): Eukaryota > Metazoa > Platyhelminthes > Polycladida > Euryleptidae > Prostheceraeus > Prostheceraeus crozeri. Next base: position 133,937 of record CAJQUW010001873.1, read on the forward strand.
GTATGGGTAAAAATTTGAAAATTTTCCAAAGTGTGGAATTTCGACCTGGGACCGTCACCAAAACATTTTCATCAAATTCTGAAATTTCACTGACGTCCCCCCCCCTCTGGACAGCTTGCTTCGATTTTGGCTTCCAGTGGACGGATTTTGTCCTGCGATAGCTCGTTTGAAAGCTAAGAGTGAGACAAATTCAGTGAAAGAATCGGCTTGTTCCTATCTGTCTTCGTTCAAAAGTTAGAGCGGTTACAAGATTTTAGGTCGGAGCTCGCTTACCTGAAAATATCCTAAGTGTCAGAGTGGCTTTGTATGGGTAAAAATTTGAAAATTTTCCAAAGTGTGGAATTTCGACCTGGGACCGTCACCAAAACATTTTTCATCAAATTCTGAAATTTCACTGACGTCCCCCCCCCTTGTTCTAACTTTGGTTCTAGTGGACGGATTTTGTTCGTTCGAGTTGCATTGGAAAGAGGATGAAACACTGCTCGACCACATTTTTGGTTGCGAGTCAATCGGAGCAGCCGTTCAAAAGTTAGAGCGGTTACAAGATTTTAGGTCGGAGCTCGCTTACCTGAAAAAATCCTAAGTGTCAGAGTGACTTCGTATGGGTAAAATTTTGAAAATTTTCCAAAGTGTGGAATTTCGACCTGGGACCGTCACCAAAACATTTTTCATCAAATTCTGAAATGTCACTGACGTCCCCCCCCTCTGGACAGCTTGCTTCGATTTTGGCTTCCAGTGAACGGATTTTGTCGTGCGATAGCTCGTTTGAAAGCTAAGAGTGAGACAAATTCAGTGAAAGAATCGGCTTGTTCCTATCTGTCTTCGTTTAGATGTGAGACGCCATTTAAGATTTTGGGACATTGGCGAAAAACGACAGAGTTAGAATTTGGGACGTTTTGGGCTCTAGCTTCAAAACGAAGCATCGGATTGGAAAACGGATTTCAGATTTGGAATCAGCGTGAAATTCTCTATCTGTATGGTGAGTTTCAAGTCAATCGGAGAGAAAAAAATTTTCTTCAAAATTTTAACAGAGTTAAAATTTGGGACGTTTTGGTCTGTAGCGCCCAAACGAAGCATCGGATGAGAAAACGGAGGCCAGATTCGGATTCAGCGTGAAATTCTGCATCGGTATGGTGAGTTTCAAGTCAATCGGAGAGAAAAAAATTTTCGCTGATGTCCCCCCCCTCTGGACAGCTTGCTTCGATTTTGCCTTCTAGTGGACGGATTTTGTCGTGCGATAGCTCGTTTGAAAGCTAAGAGTGAGACAAATTCAGTGAAAGAATCGGCTTGTTCCTATCTGTCTTCGTTTAGATGTGAGACGCCATTTAAGATTTTGGGACATTGGCGAAAAACGACAGAGTTAGAATTTGGGACGTTTTGGGCTGTAGCTTCAAAACGAAGCATCGGACTGGAAAACGGATTTCAGATTTGGAATCAGCGTGAAATTCTCTATCTGTATGGTGAGTTTCAAGTCAATCGGAGAGAAAAAATTTTCAACATTTTTCGAAAAAACGACAGAGTTAGAATTTTTGCGATGGCTGCCTACTGTAGAGCCAAAACGAAGCATCGGATGAGAAAACGGAGGCCAGATTCGGATTCAGCGTGAAATTCTGCATCGGTATGGTGAGTTTCAAGTCAATCGGAGAGAAAAAATTTTCGCTGACGTCCCCCCCCCTCTGGACAGCTTGCTTTGATTTTGGCTTCCAGTGGACGGATTTTGTCGTGCGATAGCTCGTTTGAAAGCTAAGAGTGAGACAAATTCAGTGAAAGAATCGGCTTGTTCCTATCTGTCTTCGATCAAAAGTTAGAGCGGTTACAAGATTTTAGGTCGGAGCTCGCTTACCTGAAAAAATCCTAAGTGTCAGAGTGACTTTGTATGGGTAAAATTTTGAAAATTTTCCAAAGTGTGGAATTTCGACCTGGGACCGTCACCAAAACATTTTTCATCAAATTCTGAAATTTCACTGACGTCCCCCCCCTCTGGACAGCTTGCTTCGATTTTGGCTTCCAGTGGAAGGATTTTGTCGTGCGATAGCTCGTTTGAAAGCTAAGAGTGAGACAAATTCAGTGAAAGAATCGGCTTGTTCCTATCTGTCTTCGTTCAAAAGTTAGAGCGGTTACAAGATTTTAGGTCGGAGCTCGCTTACCTGAAAAAATCCTAAGTGTCAGAGTGACTTTGTATGGGTAAAAATTTGAAAATTTTCCAAAGTGTGGAATTTCGACCTGGGACCGTCACCAAAACATTTTTCATCAAATTCTGAAATTTCACTGACGTCCCCCCCCCCTTTGTTCTAACTTTGGTTCTAGTGGACGGATTTTGTTCGTTCGAGTTGCATTGGAAAGAGGACGAAAAACTGCTCGACAACATTTTTTGTTGCGAGTCAATCGGACCAGCCGTTCAAAAGTTAGAGCGGTTACAAGATTTTAGGTCGGAGCTCGCTCACCTGAAAAAATCCTAAGTGTCAGAGTGACTTTGTATGGCTAAAATTTTGAAAATTTTCCAAAGTGTGGAATTTCGACCTGGGACCTTTACCAAAGTTTGTTTCATCAAATTTCGCTGACGTCCCCCCCTCTGGACAGCTTGCTTCGATTTTGGCTTCCAGTGGACGGATTCTGCCGTGCGATAGCTCGTTTGAAAGCTAAGAGTGAGACAAATTCAGTGAAAGAATCGGCTTGTTCCTATCTGTCTTCGTTTAGATGTGAGACGCCATTTAAGATTTTGGGACATTGGCGAAAAACGACAGAGTTAGAATTTGGGACGTTTTGGGCTGTAGCTTCAAAACGAAGCATCGGATTGGAAAACGGATTTCAGATTTGGAATCAGCGTGAAATTTTCTATCTGTATGGTGAGTTTCAAGTCAATCGGAGAGAAAAAATTTTCAACATTTTTCGAAAAACGACAGAGTTAGAATTTGGGACGTTTTGGTGTGTAGCGCCCAAACGAAGCATCGGATGAGAAAACGGAGGCCAGATTCGGATTCAGCGTGAAATTCTGCATCGGTCTGGTGAGTTTCAAGTCAATCGGAGAGAAAAATTTTCGCTGACGTCCCCCCCCCTCTGGACAGCTCGCTTCGATCTTGGCTTCTAGTGGACGGATTTTGTCGTGCCATAGCTCGTTTGAAAGCTAAGAGTGAGACAAATTCACTGAAAGAATCGGCTTGTTCCTATCTGTCTTCGTTTAGATGTGAGACGCCATTTAAGATTTTGGGACATTGGCGAAAAACGACAGAGTTAGGATTTGGGACGTTTTGGGCTGTACCTTCAAAACGAAGCATCGGATTGGAAAACGGATTTCAGATTTGGAATCAGCGTGAAATTCTCTATCTGTATGGTGAGTTTCAATCAATCGGAGAGAAAAAATTTTCAACATTTTTCGAAAAACGACAGAGTTAGAATTTTTGCGATGGCTGCCTACTGTAGAGCCAAAACGAAGCATCGATGAGAAAACGGAGGCCAGATTCGGATTCAGCGTGAAATTCTGCATCGGTATGGTGAGTTTCAAGTCAATCGGAGAGAAAAAATTTTCGCTGACGTCCCCCCCCCTCTGGACAGCTTGCTTCGATTTTGGCTTCCAGTGGACGAATTTTGTCGTGCGATAGCTCGTTTGAAAGCTAAGAGTGAGACAAATTCAGTGAAAGAATCGGCTTGTTCCTATCTGTCTTCGTTCAAAAGTTAGAGCGGTTACAAGATTTTAGGTCGGAGCTCGCTCACCTGAAAAAATCCTAAGTGTCAGAGTGACTTTGTATGGGTAAAATTTTGAAAATTTTCCAAAGTGTGGAATTTCGACCTGGGACCGTCACCAAAACATTTTTCATCAAATTTTGAAATTTCACTGACGCCCCCCCCTCTGGACAGCTTGCTTCGATTTTGGCTTCCAGTGGACGGATTTTGTCGTGCGATAGCTCGTTTGAAAGCTAAGAGTAAGACAAATTCAGTGAAAGAATCGGCTTGTTCCTATCTGTCTTCGTTCAAAAGATAGAACCCCCCCCCCCCCCCCCCCCCCCCCCCCACTGCGGTTACAAGATTTTAGGTCGGGAGCTCTCGCTTACCTGAGAAAAATTCCCTAACGTGTCAGAGGTGGCTTTGTCTCCCACATATATCGTTATGGGTAAAAATTTGAAAATTTATCCAAAGTGTGAAATTTCTGACCTGGGTCATTCGTCACCATATAAACATTTTTCATCAACGATTCTGGAAATTTCACTGACCGCTCCCCCCCCCCCCCCTACTGGAGTAGCTTGTTTCGATTTTGGGCCTGTGGCCAGTTATGGACGGATTTTGTCGTGCGATAGCTCGTTTGAAAGCTAAGAGTGAGACAAATATCAGTTGAACGAATCGGCTTGTTCCATATCTGTCTTTCGTTCTAAAAGTTTAGAGCGGTTACAAGATTTTAGGTCGGAGCTCGCTTACCCCTACAAAAAATCCTAAGTGTCAGGGGGGGGTGGGGTGGGGGGGGGGGGGGGGGGGGGGGGGGGGGGGGGTGGGGGGGGGGGGGGGGGGGGGGGGGGGAGTGGCTTTGTATGGGTAAAAATTTGAAAATTTTCCAAAGTGTGGAATTTTCGGACTCTAGGACCGTCACCAAAAAAAACACTTTTTCATCAGAAATTCTGAAATGATTCACTGACGTCCCCCCCCCCTTTGTTTCTAACTTAGGTTCTAGTTGGACGGATGTTTTGGTTTCCAGTTTCGCGAGTAGCACTTGTAAAGAGGATGACATACACTGCTGCTCAGACCACATTTTGGTTTGCGAGTATGCGAGTCAATCGGGAGCAGCCGTTTTCAAAAGTGTAGAGCTTTTACAAGAATGAGTTTAGGCTCTCGGAGAGCTCACCTGAAAAAATCTAAGTGTCAGAGTGAACTTTGTATGGGTGAAATGTTTGAAAATTTTCCAAAAAGTGGTGGGAATTTCGACCATGTGGACACAATTTACAAAGTTTGTAGTTCACGGGCGTGCATAATGGTCAGCGACGTCCCCCCCCTCTGAGACAGCTTGCCTTCGATTTTGTCATACACATGTGGGATCGGATTCTGCCGTGCGATAGCTCGTTTGAAAGCTAAGAGTGAGACAAATTCAGTGAAAGAATCGGCTTGTTCCTATCTGTCTTCGCTTTAGAGGGTTGTAGAACAGCCATTTAGGGATTTTGGGACATTGGGCGAAAAAAACGACAGAAGATTAGAATTTTGGGATCGTTTTGGGCTCTAGCTTCAAAACGAAGCATCGGATGGGAAAACGGATTTCAGATTTGGAATCAGCGTGAAATTCTTTATCTGTATGGTGAGTTTCAAGTCAATCGGAGAGAAAAAATTTTCAACATTTTTCGAAAAAACGACAGAGTTAGAATGTTTGCGATGGCTGCCTACTGTAGAGCCAAAACGAAGCATCGGATGGGAAAACGGAGGCCAGATTCGGATTCAGCGTCAAATTCTACATGGAAATGGTGTATTTCCAGCTCAATCGGAGAGAAAAAATTTTCGCTGACGTCCCCCCCCTCTGGACAGCTCGCTTCGATTTTGGCTAAATTGTCCTGTGGACGGATTCTGCCGTGCGCGGCGATCATGAATTCGCCGACACGCCCTTACGTCGTCAGTAGATCCTCCTCGCGTCAATTATTTCTATGAAACTGAACGTTCAACCGCATATAAACGTACCCTCACTCCCCCCCAACGTATCTCGACTCACGTATTTCGCTATTACCCGAGTATGTTATTAGTCGCCTCGTCGTGCAGACAAATTCATAATTCGCGTCCCAGTGACACTAAAAATTCGAATAACCTGCACGATCACGGTAACGTCTCGACCAACTGCAATATCGCGCCGAGGACCTATTCCCGCTCGGTAGCGGTCTTTGTCTTATGTCTCCGGTAGAAACTCGGGGTGCCCCGAGCTGCAACGCGTGACTATCGGTTACACGTCTGAATTTTTGGTGTCATCCAACGCGACCGAATCGCGAGCACCTGTAGTCCGTTGCGCATTATAAAGATCTGTACTCGCGCAACGCGTTAACACAACATCCGCGTGGCCGTGCCCGCTACCCTCAAATGTTAATCCCTTGTATATCGATTCGGAATAGGTCAATCGGGCAGGACTACTCGTTTTTCCTCCTATACAGAATCGCGGTGTGGTCGCGAGATCGCTTCGCCGTACGCGTCGTCAAAGTTTCCCTTACGAAACGCCGGTATCAGGTACTCAGGCCGATTGGGGCGGCACCGCTTGTTTGTCACGCCGCGGTAGGTTTGAGGGAAAGCGTCGGAACGACGAACGGGCACCCGGAGATCTGGGCGTCTGAAAAGGACGAACACGTAATCCACAGCGTATAAAAAAAAATCGCCGCACGTCCAATTAGATGCGAAATCTTGGAACAAAATTGAAATAAAATATATGATTATATATTGAACAAAATAAAAACACAAGAATGAGTATATTACGAACGCCGAATACGGTAAACAGATAAAATAAACAACTTCCATCCAATTATACGAGAATACAAATAAACAACATAGGAATATTAATTCGAAGGTATTGAACGGCTTCGATCTACGAAGTATTCCTGATTGATCCTCATTGCGCCCTTCCTTTTACCATATAAATCCTAATTAAAATTTAAGTTATAATTTTTTTAGTTATAAGACCAATATACAATAGATGAACTAATGGAAAGAAATTTAACGTAATGATAGTGTAGTTCCGACGACTTAACATCAAGTTAAGAAAAGCATGATAATGATAACTAAATGGTCAATGAAAAATTTGCGCTAGGTGTGCTGCCGAAATTGAAATTCCTGTAGGAAATTATGTGTGGAAATTGCAACCACTTTGTCGAAGCCCTTCCGTAAGATTTCCCAAAACGTAGTTTTTCATCATTCACGATCTACGGAATCACAAATATCATTTTTTGTTCATATCAAGCGATGAATTAATTTTAGGTGCATAAATCGGATAACGCGTCTTACTTTTCGTCCCGTCATATTGGTATCGCGTTTTCAAATAAATGCCCAGCTAGAAAATGGAAGCTTGTGCCCTCCCATAGGGAATCTCTCCCCCTCTATACTGCTCTCCTATTTTTGAAGCCCCCCCCCCCCCCCTTGGTTGATCGTCCTGGAGAATGCGCCCGCCTAAAAAAATATTTAAGTTACATTAGTTTCCCGCACGCCCTAACTCAGCTCGAAGATCCCAATACGAGATCAGATAATTTCGACGGAAAAATATCTGTTCAATTCTATAAAACAGAAAACATATTAACCCCCCCCCCCCCCCCCCCCCCCCCCCCCCCCAACCCCCCCACACCCCCCCCCCCCCCCCCCCCCCCCCCCCCCACCACTCCCCCCCCCCCCCCCCCCCCCCCCCCCCCCCACCCCCCCCCCCCCGATTTGTTCAGCATTTTTCGGATAAAAATATAATAATAAATAAACGTCAGTGTAGAGTTAGAGAAATATTTGTGCGAATAGGCTCTTGCTACTGTTCTAGAGCCAAAAACGAAGCATCTGGATGGAATCGGAAGAAAACCGGGGAATTGGCAGATTATCGGATTCCTAGCGTACACAAATTCTACATGAAAATGGTATGTTTGTGTTTCTTCCAAGCACAGAGTAGGCGGAGCCGTAGTAGAACCGGCGATAGTCGGAATGTTTTAGTGTTTCTATTTGTCAGATGATGGTGATTTTCTTCTTGAGTCTGTGTTCTTTGCCTCCTAATCACACTATTATATTCAGACTGGGTACGACACAGAGAGACTGGTCATAAGAACTGTGGTTAGATTGTATCAGAGGTAGGTGCGTGTCTTGGAGCTACTCGTGATGTATGAAGGGCATTTCGGAGACATTCCAAATCCGAGTTTTGTTATGATACCGAACTGTAGAAAATTTGCATTGCTGATATCAGACTTGCGTCAGTAGATGGTTCGCTCACGGTGAGTGGCCGTCTGTCTCCAAGGACCATAAATGACTTCCAAATAGTTTATAGGCTCTGTATGTATCCTGTGCTTCGACATAGATCCGAGTTTGACTTGTTTCTAAAAAGTTACGCGGTCGCTATGTACCTGCCTAAGTGTCAAGTCTAATTATTAATTTCTTTTACAGTAGGGCTATTTAAAAGTTGAAAGAAATAAAGTTTAAAATTCACTAGTTTTGAGAGGTTTTTCTGGGGGGGTTCTAGTATGCTGGAGTTCCAAATGATACTATCAGATTTCACGAATTTTAAACTAAGTCTAAGGGCTCACCTATTTGAGGGGGTAGTAATAAGATACCATGCAAGTAGAAGAGATGCACTACTCCTTTGCCTCTCTCTGGCGGTTTGTTCTGTGATCCTCGGTCGGGGGGCGAATATTACAGTTGACATTGATGGCTGATTAGCTCTGTTAATTGCGAATAAGAAGGGTTTCGGGGATAGAGCTCTCACCTCCTACCGAGAGGCGATCATGTAAGGCCTGCAGGGCGTTGGGGCAATGATATCGGTATCAGTCAACCTGGCAAAATTATGCAGTCGATTGCGTTTCCCTGATGCATTTGATTCGCTGTGAGGCTTTCATGTGGTAAACCTATATATAGCCTTAGAAGATTGGTTTGTGTAGCGCTCTCGTTAGTCAGATTTTGACTAGTCACGTTGGACGCGACATGTGTTAGACAAACATTGGCCGTCTTGCTCCGAGAGTAGTCTACGGCTATTCCGAGTTCGTCATCCTACGCGACGAGTGGGAATTGATAATTATGTAAGGAGCAGAGACTGCAGATGAATGGGAGAAAATTAGGGATGATCAAGAGATCGTTTTTGGTCGTTGATGAGCAACAGAGGTGTCGGACTCAAAATACTACGCACCCGCATCCGAAGCGGATGCCAATTACGCACACACAGGACGACCTCTCGTGTCTGGTATTGGGCGTACTCTATCTATGACAACCTAACCGTCATAACCCAACAGTGATTATTCCAGCCAATAGTTCACAAATTTCACACCCACCCGAGATGAAATCGATTCTCGCATCGGCTTCGTCTTAATGGGCAACATGGGTTGGCCCAATACGCAATGCAAAGTCAATGAATAGAACCTCCTCGCGGCGCTATTTTATGAATCACATGGGCAGTCTTTCTTGCGACTGTGTAATTACTATCTTAAGTTGAATTATTCGCCTATCAGTCAACTTGATCGTTGCATCATGAGTTTCGGTTGTATGATGAATACATTTCCTTTCGACGGCTGTCCTGGTAAAAGGGGCTCGGCGGTGTTGGAATAGTAAACTCTCGCGTAGCCTATGTTGTATTCTACGCTGAGTGGTACCTCTCGCTCTCGCACGGCAATGGCGCAATCTGCTCTAAACCTCTTGGTTCTGCGTATGTGTTTGACAAGTGAGGTGCCCTCTCTGTTCCTCAACGTAGTATGCATATTCGCTGACCCAGGAGCGACATTTAGGCCATCCTGTCGATGGTATTGATTGTATATAGGTTATTACCTTATAGTTTTCCATTTGGCATACGTTTAATGAGAACCAGGTGAGTTGATACCTGTCTCTACTTTCATAATTTGAGACGAATTTGATGAATGGAATGAAATGGAGTAGGCTTACTACAGCGACACCATATTGCACAGCAACATAACATCACTTCTCTACTTTCCTTAGTCAAGTCGAAGCTCATTATTACACTTGGTATCGCATAGTTAGTCTGATTGCTATCCCTGTATCAGAAGGGTAAGCTAGCTTAATTTTATTTGACACTCATTTTCATCTTACCCATCACTATATCTGTGTATCCCAGATGAGAAGTGTCATAATGATTTACGAAGTAGATAGAACGCCATATAGATCTACGCTATATTGTAAATATAAAGATATCGTTTCAGCCAGATGTAACCTAATAGTTAAGAAATAAGTTAATGTTGAATAGTCATGAATGTAAAACGATTCGTAGATAATGAAAGTAATTTTAGCTCTCAGTTGTGTAGTAGTCCTCAAAAAATCAATAGTTTCAAGGAGTTTACAAGTTTAAAAGATATATAAAATGTCAATTTACAAGTGCAGTGTATCGTTATGAAATAAAGTGTTTTTCAGCTGATGAATAATGTATATATCTAAAATAAGTTTCAATAGAGTTTAAAGTTAGAATACAATAATGTTCCCCCCCCCCCCACCCCCCCCCCCCCCCCCCCCCCCCCCCCCCTGCCCCCCCCCCCCCCCCCCCCCCCCCCCCCCCCCCCCCCCCCCCCCCCCCCCTAACTGATAACCTCGCAATATGTGTATGCACTTGCGTTTCTCTAGCAAAATTAAAATGTTTTAGCCGATTCTCGGTTTGTTACTGTTCTCTAAGTAAAGTCTTCAAACGAGCTGTTATTACGAAAAAGTTCATGTTTGAAATAAAGTTTCAATATGTAGTGTGCAATCGTTAGCAACAAATAATAGTGGCTATGAAACTGTTTGTAAAACTATAAGATTCGCAATGCTATGTACTTGCCGTTTTACTAAGATATTGAGAACTGTCACTACCCCACATGGTTAGATAATATAATATAATTATATTATAACTGCCCTTCAGCATACATATTTGTGATTTCGCTCTACAAATGCGGTTGTATATTGCATCGCTGTAATCGAAGAATAAAGATAAGTAAGCTGAAATCAGTTATTAGATTGAGATGACTTTACCATTACGATAACTATTGTTTTAACAGACAATTGGGTCGCAATATGATACTACTACAGCAAGATGCTAACCGTTTCTACTGAGGTTTCTAGTTTGCAGTGAGTGTTCATACTGTCTCAACATGTCTTTTCACTCCTAGTCACGCTGTGAATTTCTATGACCTGTATACTACTTCTTATTGCATTATGTGTATATTGAACAGCTGAAGTCATAACAACCTAGAGCGAATGCGTCATGGGATATTTAGCGTTGACGCTGTGCGCTCACGATCCACACTTCTTAAGAACTATTATCCGCCTCTCGCAGACTTCCAGATTTTGCGATACTTCTGACTTGTGTAGTGCCAGGTCTTTTCCCTAAATTGCTGTCTATGATGCTGAAATGTACAAATTATGCCTTTTATCTGCTCGACGAGATCGGAAGGCTGTTTTAGTGCTCTCGAAACTGTGCCTGCAGTGTCGGATTCAAACGGCTTGTTCTCCAGTGAAAGCGTAGTGTGAATATTTCCGCAGCCCATGACATTGTTCTTGAACGTACCGGTAGACATCTCGGGCAATTTTGGACGTTTTATTGTGACTGTCCAGTTCTGCTAAGTTGTTCGATAAGCGCTTCTCACAACTCATTGTATCAGACTTTATTATGATAAATTAAGAAAGCAGAGGTGCCTTATTTCGAACGCCTACACTTCATACATTGACGTGTATGCCCACACTCCTCCCCGCATACAGACGTTATTCTAGTTTTGCGTCTGTCTATAAAGAACAACAATTGTGATTCCTATGAGCTGATAGACATCAATGTAGTATGTGTGAATGCGGTACAGTGCATGCGATGGATGACAGGTTGTGACACCTTCTGAATTATAATCTATTGTTTCTAACAACTCTGTATTCGTTGTGTTCTCGCCGTTGTTGCTGTTTACGCAAGATATTTCGCTCGGTTTGATAACTTTTCACTGCTCTTTTGTCGTTGTGTTACTGGTATATCACTGTTCTGTATATGCTAGAGACTATATGTATGACCAGTGTGACTTGGTTCGGTGTAGTTAGTTATGCTATACTAATGGCTGTATCTGACGCAAAGACTATCATTTTGCTCGCCACCTGTGGCATTTTAGAACCACAAATAAAATTCTCCATCATCTTGGATAGGTAGGTACATAATAAGAGACTTTTTAGTACGATGACGGATGTGCTTTGAATGAAGACCGTAGAGCTCGCGCTAGCGCAGGTTGAGATTTCGAAGCTCGTAAGTGAGAGGTGGCGGAAGAGATCAACTGTGTTGCTTGCTATATACTAGTCAATGATTGGAATTCAATGGCATCCAATGAGTCGCTGAATATCAAGACACTTTACGTTTTGATATATAGCGATAAGCCTTCCACAGCTGAGAGCAATCATTCATCCGGTACCCTTGTATCACCTCGAGCAGTGTCTGACGCATCATCAATTTCTACTTTACACTATCTATTGTTTCTAACTCGGCGTGCCCTTTCTATGTATCCATAACTATCATGGTAGATGTACGCTACTCCCTCACCTCTCCTCCCTACACGTCTGAGACTGTAAATCTTATACAATCTTTTAGATTGTTAGTGATCATGTGGCAGTAACTACTGACTCAGTTTTGCGTGACCACTCGTTCTATGCCACTCAAAATTATGATCGCGTTGAGTCAACGTTAGCTACATGTTCGGCATACGTCCAGATTAATCTTTTCTCGCGCACTGAGTCACGTGAGCTCAGGCCTCAATACAACAAGGTACACTATCACTAACAAGCTAACAGTCTTGGTAAATTTTAATTGCAGACCTTGACGTTCATGTATGATAACATAAGGCTGCCGTATGTACTTGCCTCACAACAGGAGAATGCTACCCTGTCACGGATGTTAGAATAGTAAAAGAACTGCACATTTAAGTATGGGGCTACCTTAGCATTTTACTGATCCCCGTGAGTCCGTTACTCATTGCGACCACCAACTTTTGATACTTATTGAAGGAGGGAACGTGACATTAATAATGGACATTCCTATCTCACTGCTGTGACTCAGAAGTAGTGGAAGGCGAGTAGATTGACCCCCCTAAGATGACTCCTTAAAGAGAAGATTTGTGTTGAATGTGAATCAAATTTGTCCTACCATTATCTACCTTTGGTGGCGTCACTTACTATAAGTAAGAGATGAGATTTCATTCAGAAGCCATTCAGATTGTGATGATTAGCTCTTCGGAAGACATAGGATACTTGGATATCCCTTTTTCCAATATGTGATATGGTGTCAGTTTATATTAATTGTCTGAAACACATAAGCAGTATATGTAAATTAGCCCTCTGTACTCATCCAGATATGTATAGCTCGATCCATTACCTATATACTCTGCAATACATCCTAACATGTGGACAGATCTAATTGATTCAAAGAGTCCTTCTTAATCGCAAGGAATGGCTCGTTACTGAGCTTGTCAAGATTTCGTGCCGATCGAATAGAAGTGAATATACTGTAGTTCAAGCTCGCGCTTGTCAGATCCCTGCAGTAGTTGCTAATCATCTTCTTTATATTTTCTGTGTCTGACCATGTATGACATATGAACGTCTTATGTCTCAATGTGCTTATATGCCAGTGTCCGTCAGGATCACCCGCCCGTGGTCTTATTTCTAGCTCTACTCAATTTTAAGTACTTCGTACTGCGCCATTCTTCATCATTGCCTGATATTTGTAGAGATCAAAGAATGCATCCTCGACTGAATACCTTCTGTCATTTTTGATAATTGTTAATATAGAACTTTTTCCCTTAGTATTTCGTAAATTTCTCGTTTTATGGCGCTTCTCAGATCATCATTCTGTTTATGGATTGAGCAGCGATGTGATAACGCATGTACAAGGAGCTCATTGCTATTGCTAATGAACAATTGGAATATATCAGAATTGCTTGAGTGTCTCGAATTTTCTATCTATATCATGTTCCTACTATGAATCTCTCGTATCCAATGTTGATCAAGTGGCTGAGATAGAACATACATTCTGTGACTTAGATTAGCTGAATAGATATTTGTCTATTACATGGTCTCTCTCGGCCACTATAAATGTACTTAGTGATAACGTGCTCTTCTTACTGTGTATTTACAACGATTTTATCTTCTGTATCAATGTTCTCCATGTACTCTATCCTATATTTTTAATGACATCTGGTTTAAGAGCAGAACGGTATTTTCCCATCCTATATCTATTATATGCATGATTTTTGCTCTGCCATAGCACCATAAGTGATTAGTGATATGATGTGTATTCAATATTTCAAACACTATCATGAAATCTTCACTATACTTCGTTTAATGGATATTGTGAGTGCTTCGCCTAATTTCGTCACGAGTCTCGTTTGCTAGGCTACGCTCTATAGAACCGAATATTGCACTTGTACTTCTCCATTGCACTAATTACCCTCAACACTGCCAAATTCCTATTATGTCTTATCACTATATGCTGCTCTGATATGACAGTTACTCATCTTTATCTAAATTTATCTTTTTCTCTCAAAACCATATTGATTTTTATGATTACAAGATGATCTATTTTTACAGTATATCTCCAAATTAATCGATTATATATATTGCTAAGTATTTGTCGCTTCACTCTTTTATCAGCAACGGCGAAATTTTTAGATGCAATATAGTGAGCCATATCTTTCTACCAAATAGATGTTACTTGTGAAACATTGATTAAATTTCCATGATTAATTATTTAAATCCATTATCACATGAATTTGGTATTAAGTCTAATAGAATTTACTAATTTGGCAATGGAATATATGTAATACCCCACCCCCACTCCCCCTCAACTATACTATCTTGTAAATAAAATATATTTAAGGATAGATGTTAAACAGTTTAATCAGTAGAAATAACTTATGCTTCAGATAAGATGATGAATGTTTCCTCACTTGAAAAATCAGGTCTTCCAATAGTGTGGTACTGATCAAGCAATTAAGTTTTGTATCTGATTGTTGTTAAGTAGTTCATGATTGAGACAACTTTATTACTCAACCTGTTTACAAATGTAAAAAATAAAGATTTCCATAGTAAACGGTTAAAATAAAGTTCTCAAATAGTGGTGTATAGATTAAGACTAAAGTTCTATGTTCGATTGTCTAGAAATAAACTGAAAACGGAGTGCTCGCGTTTACAAGTTATATAGTGTATAAAGTTTTTCTGTCTTGCATATATGCACTCGAGCATAATGTGAAATTAAGTTTTCACAGTTTAAGTTATAGAATGTTAAACGTATTCAATTTGTTTGTCGATTTCTTGTTTCAAGCAAGGTAAAGTTCTATACTGTTTATATGTCCCCCTCCCCCCACCCCCCCACCCCCCCCCCCCGCCCCCCCCCCCCCCACTGAATCTAAATGAAGTTTATAACCCCCCACCCACTCCCCAATACCAATGTAAGATAAATGATTATGATAACTAGTTTAGTAGGTCAGAATAATAAAATGGAAGGTTTCACTCGCAATGTTTACATTGTTTAAGCTATAAGTTTAAGTTGTATCTGCTCTTGCATGTCAACGATGTATGAAGAAAAAGTTTCACAATGATTATAAAAGATGTAAGAATAAAAGGCTTAGTCAATTGCGCGGTTTGTACCATGCAGTAGTAATACTCAAGTTGATTTACGTGCGCGTGTTTTTTGATATGGGTAGAAATAAATTGTGAAGTTTCGCCAGTTTAAATGAGGTTTATTGTAAGGAAGTTTGCTATCTTGTTTGTATGTTAGAGTGTAAAACAAAGTTTCACTTCAATGTATTGCACGCTGGGTATCTCCTCGCATAGAGAATCGCCTGGAAGTGAGAAATCCCGTTTCCTTCCTAATCCCCCCCGACCACGCCTTCTGTTTTTTTGAAGAATATGACTTATAGCACTCAAAACCTGTTCAAAATTCTAACTCATGTACGTTTTTTTCGCAATTCGATCCAAAATCTTAAAATGAGATAAGCCAACCCACCGCCCCTGCCGTCGTAACACACTAATGCAAACTCACTCTAAAACATGGGGAAGGACAAGATCGCATGCCAATCAAGCACAGTTTTTTGTTTGTTCAAACTGAGCTTCTAGTGTGCCTCAATCCTTAGGCTCTAAAATAAAAAAGAGCTCAGTTTGACTATTGCAGCTCAAGTCAATAGAATGCCTCTGTCCCATCTGGACATTATTAAAGTCCAAAAGTTCGAGCATTTTTGAGCTGTAATTTGCAATGTTATAGCAGTCCTTTGAAATTAAGCCATGATAGCACGAGAGATAAAGCACGAGAACAAATACATAAGGACGTACGTTGAGTACAATTTGAGAGTGAGTAGCAGCGATAGAATGAACTATTTGTAGGACTTTGGCAATACTACGACAAGCAGAGTCTCTCGAGAAGATAGGGACGAGATTGGCCGAGAGATATCGGCCTCGAGAGTGACTAAGGAGGAGCGGGAGTCTGATATGTATGTACTCTGCCGAACAAGGTCACGCTTAAACTCGCTTGCGACTGTGCTGTAATTTTTTTTCCTGAACTAGATACTGCATGCCATATTCACTCTCTACCGATACATGTGCAGTGGAACAGAATTTCAACGCTGTCATCAGGTGAATTATATGAGGATCTGGCCTCCATTGTTCCCATCCTCAGAGAAGAGCTATGATCATCTTTAAGTTTTGTTCGCAGCGTCGCCGCTCACGCTCAGATACAGGCCTTACCTCTCCCAAACACGATCATCAAAATTCTAACTCTGTGTATCGTCGTTTTTCGATGAAATAAATATGTTGTGAAATTTTTGCTATACACGTTTTGATATTGAAACTTCCAACCTATGACAGATATGGGAGAATTTCACGCTGTCGATTCTCTAATCGGTAATACCAAATTGTTTTACCAATCCAGTCATAGCTTCGATTTTGTATAGCTACATAGGAGCCCTAAAAAGTCCTCGACAAATTCCACGAAATTCTAACACTGTCGTTTTATTCTTACGTAAATAGTATATAAATGTTGTTTGAATAGATATTTTCTCCGCGCGATCGCTCGTTCACTGCTGAGTTTGATTGCACTATTAGAAAGCTTACAGATACAGTTAGAGGAACGATGGATCGTCAGATTCCACATCTTGAAAATCCGTTTTCTCACCATCCGACGCTTCGTTTGAAGTTAGAGACCAAACGTACGCAATTTCTTGTAACTCTGTCGGGTTTTTTTTTTCGAATAGATATATATGTTTGTAAATTTTTTTTTTTCTCTCCGTGTGACTTGATACTCACTCCATACAGAGTATACGAGAATTTTCACAGCTGTGTCCTATAACTCTGGATAATCCGGTATTGTTTCCTTCCCATTCATTGACACAGCGTCGTGTTGTAGCTATTTAAGAGAAACAAATGTGTCCACCAAATTACTAACATTCTGGTCGTTTTTTCGTAGAAACATATGGTTAGAATAATTTTTCTACTCTCGTATTGACTTGAAAACTATCCATACAGATAGAGAATTTCTACGACTGTTTCCTAATCTGACAAATCCGTTTCTCTTCCAATGCGACGGTTTGTTTTGAGCTTAGAGCCTAAAACGTCCAATAAATTCTAATCTGTTCGTTGTTTTTTGTTTTTTTTCGACATTAGTCCCAAATTTTTAGGGATCTCACAGTCTCTAACTCGTAGACAGATATGAAGACAATCCGTTAGTAGTGTGTGTCACTGAGAATTTGCTCTATCAGACTCTTAGCTTTCAACTCGAGCTTTGCATCGTAAATATTCCGTCCAACTGGAAGACTGCAATAATCGATAAGCGAGCTCCCCTCGCTGAGGGGGAGAGGACGTCAGATCAGGAAATTTTTTTCTCTCGATCTGCATTCAAATTCACCTTACCGATGCAGGAATTTCACTGCAGGATATCCGATCTGTAGCCTCCTCGATTTTCCCATCGTGTTCGTTTTGGCGCTACAGCCAAAACACGACTCAAAATATATTCTAACCTCTGTCGTATTTTTCGAAAAATGTGTGAAAACTTTCTCTCCGATTGACTTAGATAAACTCACATACAGATAGAGCAAGTTCACGTCTGATTCCGCAAATCGGTAAATCCGTTTTCCCAATGCCCGACGGCTTCGTTGTTGAAGCTATGAGCCCATTAAAGCGTCCCAAAATTCTAACTCATGTTCGTTTTTTCGTCAAAAGGTTGAAAATTTTTCTCGCGATTGTCCTTGTAACTCACCATACAGATAGAGAATTTCACGCTGATTCCACATCTGATATCCGTTTCCAATCGACGCCTTCGTTTGAGAATAGCTGTAGAGCCCCAAATCGTCCCTAAAATTCTAGACTCTGTCGTTTTTTCGAAAAATGGTTGACATTTTTCTCTACGATCTGACTTGAAAACTGTCACCATTAATTTGATAGGAGAATTTCACGTGATTCCGAATCTGAATCCGGTTGTTGGCCATCCAGACGCTTAGTTTGAAGCTAGAGCCAAACGACCAAAATTATAAACTCTGTACGTTATTCAGAAAAAATGTGTGAATATTTTTTCTTCGTCCGATTTTCCTTGATAGCTCACATTACAGATAGAGATTTCACGACTGACGTGCAAATCTGAAATCCGTTTCCATCCGACGGTCGTTGAAAGCTACAAGCCCAAAACGTCCCGAAATCGTATAATCTAGCTCGCGTTTTGTATGAAATGGAGAAGATGTTGATATTTTTACTCTCGATGATGAAACTCTCACCATTACGATAGAGAAATTTCACGCTGATTCCATATATAGAAATTCTCAGTTTTCAAGTCGCGACCGCTTCGTTTTTGAGTAACAGCCCATACTCTCCAAATGCTAACTCACGTCGTTTTTTTTCGCCAATGTCCGCAAATCTTAATGGCGTTCTCACATCTAAACAGAAGACAGATATAGAACAAAGACACGTTTGTTTGCACTGAAATTTGTTCTCACTTCTTAGCTTTCAAACGAGCTATGGCCATCGACAAATCCGCTCCACTGGAAGCAAATCAGAGAAGCGAGACTTCTCTCGAGGCGGGGACGTCTAGCGAAAATTTTTCTCTCTCGATTTTTGTGACGTTCAATTCACCATACCGATGCAGATTTCATGCGTGCTTGTGAAATACGAATCTAGCTCATTTTCCATTCTCTACGATGCTTCGTTTGTGCGCTACCAGCACCAAATCGATCAAAATTCAAAACTCGGTTCGTTTTTTCGTAAAAATGATTGAACTTTTTTCTATCCGATTGACTTGAAATCTCAACCATTACTAGGATAGAGAATTTCGTACGCTGATTCCCAAATCTGAAATCAGTTTTCAGTGCATCCGACGCATCTCGTTTTAAGCTGAGCCCAATTCGACCGCAAATTCTAACTTGCTTGTCTTTTTGAAAAATTGTTGAATTTTTCTCTCGGATTTGATGGCCCCATTTTTATATAGTACTCCATTGACTTCACAATACAGATAGAGAATTTCACGCTGATTCATAATCTGAAGTCCTGTAACTATAGTTCAATATCAAAACGAAATAGCTATCAGTGTTTCCAGTGAAGTCTGTAAGAATTAAGAGAGTCTCTAAATACGGTGTCGTCGATAGATGCTTGCATAACTACATGTCTGTAAGTTCGCTTGTATTCGCCATAGCGAGGTAGTAGATAAGAAAGATTTTCTATGCCGCTTTAACTAACGTTAATGAACTAATGAAAGATCATTCTACAATATGATGTGCATGATAGGTAATTTGTACAGATGTCCAATAAAGAGTGACTATCTCCGTTATATATCTCGTTGTATTCTACAAATTGAACCTAGAACGATGTCGAGTATTTACTGCCTCTCCCTCATGTTTAACGCTACAGTCGCATATCAGTTAACCTCTCACTCTAATGAATATCTATATCGCATTGTATGGCTTAATTGTAATATGTAAAAATCAAAAGTGTCCCATCAACTCTCTAGATATATGGTGACATTCTCATCATATCTAAATCTAATATACTTTCCTATATTATGCAACAATCCTTTTATCTATATTTACATCTGTATTATTTAGTATGTACAGATATACACTAACACGTCCCCCCCAATACCATCCCAAACTCATTCATACTGATGCTTCGATCAAAATATAACAAGTCAGCACACTTACCCACCACACCTGTTTCCTCAGTATAAGTTCGAAAGTCCAGCATACTCCGATAGTGTGTGGATCATTCGATGCTCTGAATATGTTAGATGAACTCAGAACACAGCAATAATAGTCGTGTCAACTCTTGAATCTCAATTACACGATGCAGAAATAGTTACATACGTAGCTCTGATCAACTCAGTTATGCCCCGATGTTGTTAAGGAATACTCCCATCCTCTTCCACAAGATTCGTCAATATGCTGTGCGTAGTGTAAGAATATAAAGTGTTTATGCTGCGTCTTTTTAAACCTCCAACTTGGTAGTCATAGAATTCATGATAGCACTTTCGTCTTCAGTTTCGACAAAGTTAAAGTGATAGAGTTTTTATACAGACTTGTATGTTACGCAACTACTAAAATCGATCTTGTTTGTCACACGTTGACAAAATCTCAACACAAAATACAAGCCAGAAGAAGAAGAAAATTTCACCTACGCATGTCAACCTGAAATCTTCCATATCACTTTAGATTCTAAATCCAGTACTTCATCTCGTTACAAGTTAAAATTTAGAGTTATCGAACTATGATGCTCCAATAACTTACTTCTCAAATTATATTGACATCATATATCTTTATATCTTAAAATTTAAGATTAAAATTAATCTCTCCACAATTATTGTGTTCCTATACCTACATATATCATCACTACCACATACCACTCCCCATCAGTTATTGATGCCGATTTTTGTCATTCTTGTTTTTCCTCAATACTTTCATATCTTGTAACATTAAAATACCGTCGTTCCTTTAATCACGTACTACAGATAAAAATGATAATTTCGCTGTATACTAACCATAATCAATAACCAAATTCCGTAGTACTCTAATTCCCCACTCCACCTACGTAATAATTCTCAAGTTTATAGAAGCTGACGCTTTTCTACCAACTATCTTCGTCAAAGTCTAAACTCCTGCTTAGAACAGTAATGGCTCTGTCTAGCTAAACGATAGTTACTAGTTATAAGAATCAAGCAGTGTTGTCAACTAGCATTCTGAATTCGTTAAACGTCACTCATATATAATGAAGTAATCTGAACTTTTCTCTACCGTCTTGAGTATCCGTAGCAGAAATTCACAATCCACAATATCAAGCACCAACTCTTCTCCATTTATTATAATCACAATACTTAGTTTTACTTATCTACTACGACAGTATGTCTTAATCTCGTGTACGTGTGCGACTAACTATCTCTATCAGATCTACTATATATTTTCTCTACTTATCTCACATTCTGTAGATATAAACATGACTGTTCAACATATTTTTCTCTCATACACTCTTTCTTTAGAGACCCCCTCCCTCTTCTATATCCTCACTACACCATCGCCTCCCCACATACGATGTGTGTGAATCCCAAAGTCTGTAGGAGGTTTTAGTATGTCTGTTAGCAGTCAGCTAAGATCGAAGACCTCTTTACATGCCTCTACTAAGACAAGATATGAACTAATCTGTATAGAAATAATGGATCAGCATTTCTTATTCAGATAGTAGAACAGTGTATGAAAATGAATATGATAAGTCTACCAGATTGATACATTGATAACTCATCCATTAACATGAGAATGAGCAGAGCATGTTTTGCGAAGTTCAGAATCCAATCTGAATCCGTTTTCCATCCTTAGAGTCGAACTTCGTTTGAAGCTAGAGACCAAAATGACCAATTCTACTCTCGTTCGTTTTTTTCGATCCTGTGAAGTGTGATATATTTTCTAACTCGCCGATTGCTCTTGCAACGCACCATATCAGATTAAGGTAATTTCACGCTGAATTCCAAATACCTGGAAAATCCGTTCCAATCCGGACGCTTCGTTTGAAGCCGTAGAGCTGCTCATAGAAAGTCCGTCTCAGACTGACTATCGACTAGAAGATATCTAACTCTGCTTCGTACTGATAATGTGCGACAATATTTGTCAAGATCATTTGATCTATCATGTCTAAAGGACTAACACAGATTGATTTACAGTAATTACTATCTGCTTTCGAGTGATTTGATAATTATAATATTGATTGCACGTTCACTTCTGTACAGATAGAATGAACTTTGTCACGTCTATGATTCTCAAATCTGAAATCACACTCGTTTGAACTTAAAAAATAAACACCCCCCTGTAATTTTTCATTCTTCAATGCTCTGAGCACTTCTTTGCCTCGATTTATTGATATCTTATCTATGAACTTACACTCTCTTCCTCTCACCAATCTAAATACCAGCTTCAAACTTTAGACTTTTTTCGTACACTTAATACACACTTCTTGTAGATGCACTCTAAATCATTCTCTATTAATTGTCCGATGAAACTTGCTACGTCGACACACTTCATAATCTTGTAGTTTACTACGCTGTGACATCACAGTATGTAAATATCACACCTCTCATTATTTACTTTTTTCACTTGTAGCTATCATGTTGTATGTTAACTACAATATCTATCTATTAACTATCAATGAAACTAACTCCGTATCACTAAAATTATCTTCATATACTACCACAAAGACAAAACTACTCACCTTTACTAATCAACCTCAATCTAAACTCATACTTATCTCTCTAAAGCAATGATACTTCTTACCATTACTTTCTTTTCCTTCCAGCTACCAATCTGATAAACAGATACATAAGTCACACCCCATCCACTCTACTAAATGTCCCCACACCCAAACTGTGTGTCGTAACAAACTACATACAAACAAATACAATTCCAACTTCAATAAAACACAACTAAGTACAAACCTATAACTCTGTACATTCTCATACATCCCTTAACCTAAATATCCACCACAACCCATAAAATCACCCACCATAACACTAAACATATAGAAACCCCATATTCCATCCCACCTGTCCCCCCCAACACAACTACACCAATCCCCAACTACTCACCCATATAACATACAAACACTCAACTCTCCATCCAACTACCACATCCCACCACTCAACCAAAACACCTCACATAACCCAATCCCTCCACCCCCCCACCCAATCACAACTACCTCTAAACTCCCCCCCTCCCATCAACCCACAATACAACCAACAAAAAAACCCCACCCAATCACCCCCCTAAACCACCCAAACAAACACACACATCACCCCCCCCCCCACCTCCAATCCCTCCAAACAAAAACCAATACCCTCCAAAACCATAACCAACCACACCCCCCAAAATACAAAACACCAACCCCCACACAACACTACCCACAACAAATAACACCCCCACACCCCCCACCACCAACACAACAAACCCCACCCTAACCCAACCCCCACCCCCACCCCCCCCCCCCCCCCACCACCTCACCCCCCACCCAAACAAAACCTTCCTAACACCACTAAAAAGTCACCTTCACACCAAAACATCTACCCATACCCTGCATACCATCAACTAAATACACAAATAATAACCTCACTAACTATAATGTAACCTGTCTCCAACACAATAGACCAATATCCAACACTACACCCACATTCACTATACTTAGTGAATTTGATTTCATCTATCACTATATTGCGACATCATGTGTTCAATATTTCTAACATCTAATACCGTATACATATAAAGATTACTATTATTTTTTAACAGTATAGTGAAGATAATTTCACACCTGTATATTTACTATTCCAACTTTTCAACTTATATCACTTACATATAATCTTCCCCTTTTGGACACGATACAAATATCTTGTAGTGATACCATATTTCCATATCCTATTAATTTTATTAACAAAATAAACACTTCTTACTGTATTCAAACTCAATGTACATACCCTCGAGATCACAATTGTGTGTCCATACTATACGTCAAATTATTACCATATAACCTATCACCCACCTCCTCAATCCTCAATGTACATCTACACCTACAAATAAAATATCAGTCAACTCCTACTCCATAGATATACACATTCCAAACTCACTCACAACCCACTGACCTATATTCAACCACATGTTGATCTGATCCGTCAAACCACCTAAACCTCACCACTTATATCACACTCCACACTTCCATAGACAACCCCACTCCTCAGCCTTAATCACACACCATCTGAATCAATCTAATAACACAGTGTGAAACATCACTAATCTCCACACAAACCGATATAATAATCATCTAAACCACTTCAATAACATAACCTTTCATACAACTAACATCACTGACACTTCTCACAACAACAAAACAATTAAAAAATATCCATAAATCAAATACCACTCTACTTTGTCATACTTCACAATAATACTTTATCCATCATCAAATTACCTCCTCCACGATATATACCCAACCAACTCTACTACTCAGACCCATATACTCAGAGAAGATCCCCCCTTGCTCCCACATATAAATACGTCAATGTCCAACCTCATACAACACCCCCCATCTCACCTATAATTCCAATCATGTGAAAAAATCTAAACTCGCATGTATAACAATGTACATGTATAAATCCATCATAACTATATTATCCTACACAAACATGTCAACACAATCTCACCCTCAAAAGTACCACAAACACTGACACACCCTAAAACCCCAATAACACCTCCCACCCCCCCACACAATCTCAACCCTTAACAATTCCGCACATTCATATCCCTGTAAATCTATCCCCAACCTCACTACAACAAAACATCTTATACCTATAATCCATGCTCAAAACAACAACAAAAATACACTATTTAACCTTTTAATCCACCTTCTTAATTCCTACCACTTTCATTACGTTACTATAATATCTGACCACCAATAACCTATCTCATATTCTACTAGTTTGAACTATTTTTATATATATATTATCTTCCTACTCATCTCTATATTAGATCTTCTTACAACTATAACTTTAAACATAGAAACTATTCTTCATAACTTACATCATCTAACTTCTCAAAAAACCCTCACCACCTGGTCAATGCTCTAACAACAGACCTACTATTTGTCCCACTAAAGAAATAACTACATCTGTACACATCCCTCTCTCACCTGTCCAATTACACTATCCAACTTCATCCATCCTCATATTGAAACAGTTTCTTTAATACCTCTAACATTTCATCGCTCAAATTCTAACAATGTATACCGTAATTACTGTAGAATATCATACACACTCTCTCTATGTTATATCCTATAACCACTCCACTCATAGCTACACTCCACAATTCCTCCATCTATCCCATACACAACTTCTCCATTCATCAACACTTCGTAATTCCAAACTACAACCACATACCCCCACACAAAATCTTTAAAAATACCACCTCTACCTATCTAAACATACTAGTAAATACTTAACATAAATACTTCGAAAATAAATACATATCCTTCTAGCTACCAGAAACTACCTACAACAAACTCCAAATTACAAACTCAATGAACCTCACCAAATAAACTCAAAAACGACTCTCCTATACAAACCCCACACCCCTCCTCCGCATAAACACAACTCACACACTCGTCACCACCTAGTGTCCATTTATACCAATCCTAATAACTACATACTTCATCTATATATGCGTATTTTATATGCCATACACAACTAAACTTACCTAACTCCAAACTATATCATCACCTCACCTATTATACAGACTTATCACCTCTCATAAAACCTACCATCCCCCCACACAACCTTAATCTAATTTTACAATCTATTTCCCACTCCTTACTCCCAAACTGATATCAACGTCTCCACTATGATCCCAATCCATCCCCTCATTACTAACATTGTACACACCCACCTTGACTAATCTCCGCAATACACTGTTACTCTCCTCAAATACCAAATACTATCTATATCACACGTAACACAAACAATCTCACACCACACCCATGTTAAAAAACTATCCACCCAACTCCACTCCACAAAGCCCCTCTCCACAGTCCAGACCCTCACTTCATCTGTTCTTTCAAATACTTCCCCCTCACCCACCTACCCACCAAACACCCACCCCACCCTCAACGCATACACCACGCACCCCTACCACACCCCCCTCACCATCTCATTCATCTAATAAACACGTCCATATCTAAACTATCCACATATCTCACATCTGTCAGACCAAAACTCCACACCCCTCAAATGTATTCCTATTCTCTTTTTTTTGTCATTAAATTATTAGTATCCTATAACTAATCAAAAATATCCTATTCGCTGTCTCTATTTTGTATATCTCGCAATAATCTAAGACTTTGTACCTCATATCTTTACAATCATCATATTACCAGCACAGCATATTCTATACCTGTATAAAAGTCATCTAATCACTTCATTATATTTATCATTGTCACCTTACCCGTGTCAATCCCATTATACTTCAATATGTATTTTTCGTCAAGTATCCAGATTATGATCTTATAGAAGTTAGCTGATAGTCAGAGTCCAAAATCATGATTCATATCCCTCAATTTTCTAATTTCCTCTCCCCCCCCCCTCGATGAACCCCCCTACTTCCCCCCTCTTGGATTATCCGACAAAAGAAGTGTCGTAATAAAACTTAATTTGCTCTGAAAGCGATAGATCATCGATATATCTCACACTTTACTCATAGATAGAGAGAGTCTACTCGTTCACAAGAAAGCATAGTTTAGCAGATATTGTCAGTTCCTATAATTCCTGAGAGAATACTCGCTGTTTCCTCATATCCTCTCCCGGTCTTGCTCACTCTATTTTTGATAGCCCCCCCCCCCCACCAACATAGAGAGTCCTCAATATCCTGATTCGCCCAAATTACTTAAAGTACAGTGTCATGTTGAAGCACTGCCCTATATATATCTATCAATCTGACCTAAGATCTCTCACTATATTATAATAGATGCGCTGACTAGCATCTGAGCATCTACCTCGCTACATGATCTGAAAACCGCAGTCAGCAATTCTTAGCTATAGAAATAAGCATGAGAATGGCAAGCGCTGCGATAATCTCGACATCTCGACTGACTTTACGCTACTCACTCTAATGGAAGCCTCTTCATACCGACGACTCATCATGGCAAAGATAGCAAGAAAAAATCCTAGATCATCACTCGCGATGTGATTTACGACGCCTCCAAAATAATCACAAAGAGGAAGTCGATAGCATTCTGGCATCCGACGAGGAGTGAAAGTTAAAATGTGAGTCTAGTGGAGGACTCACGCGACAGGACACATCTCTCTAAATGTTCTCATCACTCAAGCTATTGGTCTGTTGTGCAAATTCATATGCCAGCTAGCACAGATTGACGAGTATATCAGCGCTAGAGTATGTGCTCGAGATTCTCCGAGTTTTCCCGCATTCTTCTCATCATCGCGTTGTTGGAAGTAGCATTGTCATGTGCTCTGACTCGTGCGTATTGGCCGGATCAGCCAAAACGATCAAAATTCTAACTCTGTCGTTTTTTCGAAAAATGTTGAAAATTTTTTCTCGCCGATTGACTTGAAACTCACCATACAGATAGAGAATTTCACGCTGATTCCAAATCTGAAATCCGTTTTCCAATCCGATGCTTCGTTTTGAAGCTAGAGCCCAAAACGTCCCAAATTCTAACTCTGTCGTTTTTTCGAAAAATGTTGAAAATTTTTTCTCTCCGATTGACTTGAAACTCACCATACAGATAGAGAATTTCACGCTGATTCCAAATCTGAAATCCGTTTTCCAATCCGACGCTTCGTTTTGAAGCTACAGCCCAAAACGTCCAAAATTCTAACTCTGTCGTTTTTCGCCAATGTCCCAAAATCTTAAATGGCGTCTCACATCTAAACGAAGACAGATATGAACAAGCCGTTTGTTTCACTGAATTTGTCTCACTCTTAGCTTTCAAACGAGCTATAGCACGACAAAATCCGTCCACTGGAAGCCAAAATCGAAGCGAGCTCTCGCGAGGGGGGGGACGTCAGCGAAAATTTTTTCTCTCCGATTGCGTTCAAATTCACCATACCGATGCAGAATTTCACGCTGAATCCGAATCTGGCCTCCATTTTCCCATCCGATGCTTCGTTTTGGCGCTACAGCCCAAAACGATCAAAATTCTAACTCTGTCGTTTTTTCGAAAAATGTTGAAAATTTTTTCTCTCCGATTGACTTGAAACTCACCATACAGATAGAGAATTTCACGCTGATTCCAAATCTGAAATCCGTTTTCCAATCCGACGCTTCGTTTTGAAGCTAGAGCCCAAACGTCCCAAGTTCTAACTCCGTCGTTTTTTCGAAAAATGTTGAAAATTTTTTCTCTCCGATTGACTTGAAACTCACCATACAGATAGAGAATTTCACGCTGATTCCAAATCTGAAATCCGTTTTCCAATCCGACGCTTCGTTTTGAAGCTAGAGCCCAAAACGTCCCAAATTCTAACTCTGTCGTTTTTCGCCAATGTCCCAAAATCTTAAATGGCGTCTCACATCTAAACGAAGACAGATATGAACAAGCCGTTTGTTTCACTGAATTTGTCTCACTCTTAGCTTTCAAACGAGCTATGGCACGACAAAATCCGTCCACTGGAAGCCAAAATCGAAGCGAGCTCTCCCGAGGGGGGGACGTCAGCGAAAATTTTTTCTCTCCGATTGCGTTCAAATTCACCATACCGATGCAGAATTTCACGCTGAATCCGAATCTGGCCTCCATTTTCCCATCCGATGCTTCGTTTGGCGCTACAGCCCAAAACGATCAAAATTCTAACTCTGTCGTTTTTTCGAAAAATGTTGAAAATTTTTTCTCTCCGATTGACTTGAAACTCACCATACAGATAGAGAATTTCACGCTGATTCCAAATCTGAAATCCGTTTTCCAATCCGACGCTTCGTTTTGAAGCTAGAGCCCAAAACGTCCCAAATTCTAACTCTGTCGTTTTTTCGAAAAATGTTGAAAATTTTTTCTCTCCGATTGACTTGAAACTCACCATACAGATAGAGAATTTCACGCTGATTCCAAATCTGAAATCCGTTTTCCAATCCGACGCTTCGTTTTGAAGCTAGAGCCCAAAACGTCCAAAATTCTAACTCTGTCGTTTTTCGCCAATATCCCAAAATCTTAAATGGCGTCTCACATCTAAACGAAGACAGATATGAACAAGCCGTTTGTTTCACTGAATTTGTCTCACTCTTAGCTTTCAAACGAGCTATGGCACGACAAAATCCGTCCACTGGAAGCCAAAATCGAAGCGAGCTCTCCCGAGGGGGGGACGTCAGCGAAAATTTTTTCTCTCCGATTGCGTTCAAATTCACCATACCGATGCAGAATTTCACGCTGAATCCGAATCTGGCCTCCATTTTCCCATCCGATGCTTCGTTTTGGCGCTACAGCCCAAAACGATCAAAATTCTAACTCTGTCGTTTTTTCGAAAAATGTTGAAAATTTTTTCTCTCCGATTGACTTGAAACTCACCATACAGATAGAGAATTTCACGCTGATTCCAAATCTGAAATCCGTTTTCCAATCCGATGCTTCGTTTTGAAGCTAGAGCCCAAAACGTCCCAAATTCTAACTCTGTCTTTTTTCGAAAAATGTTGAAAATTTTTTCTCGCCGATTGACTTGAAACTCACCATACAGATAGAGAATTTCACGCTGATCCAAATCTGAAATCTGTTTTCCAATCCGATGCTTCGTTTTGAAGCTACAGCCCAAAACGTCCCAAATTCTAACTCTGTCGTTTTTTCGCCAATGTCCCAAAATCTTAAATGGCGTCTCACATCTAAACGAAGACAGATATGAACAAGCCGTTTGTTTCACTGAATTTGTCTCACTCTTAGCTTTCAAACGAGCTATGGCACGACAAAATCCGTCCACTGGAAGCCAAAATCGAAGCGAGCTCTCCCGAGGGGGGGACGTCAGCGAAAATTTTTTCTCTCCGATTGCGTTCAAATTCACCATACCGATGCAGAATTTCACGCTGAATCCGAATCTGGCCTCATTTTCCCATCCGATGCTTCGTTTTGGCGCTACAGCCCAAAACGATCAAAATTCTAACTCTGTCGTTTTTTCGAAAAATGTTGAAAATTTTTTCTCTCCGATTGACTTGAAACTCACCATACAGATAGAGAATTTCACGCTGATTCCAAATCTGAAATCCGTTTTCCAATCCGATGGTTCGTTTGGGCGCTACAGCCCAAAACGTCCCACATTTTAACTCTGTCGTTTTTTCGAAAAATGTTGAAAATTTTTTCTCTCCGATTGACTTGAAACTCACCATACAGATAGAGAATTTCACGCTGATTCCAAATCTGAAATCCGTTTTCCAATCCGACGCTTCGTTTTGAAGCTAGAGCCCAAAACGTCCCAAATTCTAACTCTATCGTTTTTTCGAAAAATGTTGAAAATTTTTTCTCGCCGATTGACTTGAAACTCACCATACAGATAGAGAATTTCACGCTGATTCCAAATCTGAAATCCGTTTTCCAATCCGATGCTTCGTTTTGAAGCTACAGCCCAAAACGTCCCAAATTCTAACTCAGTCGTTTTTCGCCAATGTCCCAAAATCTTAAATGGCGTCTCACATCTAAACGAAGACAGATATGAACAAGCCGTTTGTTTCACTGAATTTGTCTCACTCTTAGCTTTCAAACGAGCTATGGCACGACAAAATCCGTCCACTGGAAGCCAAAATCGAAGCGAGCTCTCGCGAGGGGGGGGACGTCAGCGAAAATTTTTTCTCTCCGATTGCGTTCAAATTCACCATACCGATGCAGAATTTCACGCTGAATCCGAATCTGGCCTCCATTTTCCCATCCGATGCTTCGTTTTGGCGCTACAGACCAAACGATCAAAATTCTAACTCTGTCGTTTTTTCGAAAAATGTTGAAAATTTTTTCTCTCCGATTGACTTGAAACTCACCATACAGATAGAGAATTTCACGCTGATTCCAAATCTGAAATCCGTTTTCCAATCCGACGCTTCGTTTTGAAGCTAGAGCCCAAAACGTCCCAAATTCTAACTCTGTCGTTTTTTCGCCAATGTCCCAAAATCTTAAATGGCGTCTCACATCTAAACGAAGACAGATATGAACAAGCCGTTTGTTTCACTGAATTTGTCTCACTCTTAGCTTTCAAACGAGCTATAGCACGACAAAATCCGTCCACTGGAAGCCAAAATCGAAGCGAGCTCTCGCGAGGGGGGGGACGTCAGCGAAAATTTTTTCTCTCCGATTGCATTCAAATTCACCATACCGATGCAGAATTTCACGCTGAATCCGAATCTGGCCTCCATTTTCCCATCCGATGCTTCGTTTTGGCGCTACAGCCCAAAACGATCAAAATTCTAACTCTGTCGTTTTTTCGAAAAATGTTGAAAATTTTTTCTCTCCGATTGACTTGAAACTCACCATACAGATAGAGAATTTCACGCTGATTCCAAATCTGAAATCCGTTTTCCAATCCGACGCTTCGTTTGGAAGCTAGAGCCCAAAACGTCCCAAATTCTAACTCTGTCGTTTTTTCGAAAAATGTTGAAAATTTTTTCTCTCCGATTGACTTGAAACTCACCATACAGATAGAGAATTTCACGCTGATTCCAAATCTGAAATCCGTTTTCCAATCCGACGCTTCGTTTTGAAGCTACAGCCCAAAACGTCCCAAATTCTAACTCAGTCGTTTTTCGCCAATGTCCCAAAATCTTAAATGGCGTCTCACATCTAAACGAAGACAGATATGAACAAGCCGTTTGTTTCACTGAATTTGTCTCACTCTTAGCTTTCAAACGAGCTATGGCACGACAAAATCCGTCCACTGGAAACCAAAATCGAAGCGAGCTCTCCCGAGGGGGGGGACGTCAGCGAAAATTTTTTCTCTCCGATTGCGTTCAAATTCACCATACCGATGCAGAATTTCACGCTGAATCCGAATCTGGCCTCCATTTTCCCATCCGATGCTTCGTTTTGGCGCTACAGCCCAAAACGATCAAAATTCTAACTCTGTCGTTTTTCGAAAAATGTTGAAAATTTTTTCTCTCCGATTGACTTGAAACTCACCATACAGATAGAGAATTTCACGCTGATTCCAAATCTGAAATCCGTTTTCCAATCCGATGCTTCGTTTGAAGCTACACACAAAAACGTCCCAAATTCTAACTCTGTCGTTTTTTCGAAAAATGTTGAAAATTTTTTCTCGCCGATTGCCTTGAAACTCACCATACAGATAGAGAATTTCACGCTGATTCCAAATCTGAAATCCGTTTTCCAATCCGACGCTTCGTTTTGAAGCTAGAGCCCAAAACCAAAACGTCCCAAATTCTAACTCTGTCGTTTTTCGCCAATGTCCCAAAATCTTAAATGGCGTCTCACATCTAAACGAAGACAGATATGAACAAGCCGATTCTTTCAGTGAATTTGTCTCACTCTTAGCTTTCAAACGAGCTATGGCACGACAAAATCCGTCCACTGGAAGCCAATATCGAAGCGAGCTCTCCCGAGGGGGGGGGACGTCAGCGAAAATTTTTCTCTCCGATTGCGTTCAAATTCACCATACCGATGCAGAATTTCACGCTGAATCCGAATCTTGGACTCCGTTTCTCATGTGCACTATTCCACTCGAAACAGCCCATTTTACAACCAACATTCAGTCAGATTGCACGAAAAAAACCATCAAGAAGAACACCTTTTAACTCGAGAGACAAATCATCTAGGCGGTCGCCATGTCCACCAAGCGAGCATGCTCTGACGTTCCATGAAGGGGGTGAGTCAGCGACAATTTTGCTGATCCTGTGAACCACCTGGGCGGCAAACCACGACAGACATCAAACCTCTGTCGTTACAAGGAGGGGTCATTAAGGGGGGGACGTGCTTTGGTCAGACGCCTCGATTGCCTCCTCGGCGGCCGAACCACGACACTCTTGCGTTCCAGAGGGCGGGCGCGAGTCGTATGTTAGACCACCGATTTGTTGTTTATACGTCGTGCATTGTCAGAATCAGTAGTATCTTTGCGGTCCTCTTCATTGAACAACGACGCTGTCAGTCTAATACATAGTGATTTCAGTAGTTTATTATCAGGAAACTGATAATTACCGTTCATCCAACACTTCATCTTTTGTTCCGACCCACACTCGCCCAGGGGTGCCGCCCCCTACGAAAGAAAATGTCTCGAAAAATGTACTCGCGGGATAGACCAAACATTGGAGGTATGAAGTGCCTGCACTTGCACACTGATGCGTACAAAACGGTCGGACCCAATTCACCTCTCGCTCTTAGCTGAGGTTTAATGAGTCACACAGACTCCTGCTTCCGAATCTTTCTAGAAACAGATGGAACGTGGTTTTCTTGTACGTTAGTGCAAACCCGTTTATCCCAATTATAGATATCGTCGACTTGAAATGAAACTCATTCCATATCGCACGGTCAAATGTGTCATAAATATCACCTGTGTGTGACTGTTGTTGATGCAGTAGCCCCTAACTAAAGCACGCGCAGGTAGACGCGTATGCATTAAGATGGTCTTACGCATGATTCACTGACCCAACCAAGGCCATTCGCTGCCTTTTCCATTTTCATGCAAACGAGATGTGCTAGTAGATGATTGTGTTGTTCTCTTTTTAGCAAACTCGTTAGACCAATTCGCGTCATTTGGTTCAGAGATATCGAAGAACTATGTCATGATAAACAGTTTTATGGTGATCGGCTTAGCCTCAATTTTCTAAGTCTGAACGATGGAAAGGACGTATTATGTCATTCGCTAACTGCCCGCGTACCCCAGATAGTCTTCAGGAGGAAGACTCAGAGTGTTTCTAGAGTTTACAGTTCCAAGACGATAAAGAGTCTATTTATAGATGTTCAAATCTGTCGCCGTCTTACGATTTCGATTACTCCTGACTATATCTAGTTCCGCTTAGCTTTATTAACAGATTCGTGAGGGGTCCTAGTAGCTCGATTGGTCGGTGCGCGGTAATAGTAATTTGCGGCATTTTCTGAAAAAAAACCATACTAAGATGAGGTATTTACGCTCCAGGTGTAGATATATTCATATAGTTTTGCTCATAGACAATTATACTAGATGCTTAATTGCACAAAAGAAGGCTGGTCTCTTTAAATTATATTTTATTGAAGCAGGCTTACCCCTTCAATGCTTCAGTGTAAACTATGTTAACTCACACATCTCGGCGTGTAGTGTTTAGGCATAACTAGGCAAATTTGTAATAGACATCTTTATGGTCATGCAAAAGTCGTTTAGATATGCCTTTTATGAAGGGCAATGACATTTGCAAGTCATTGCAGAATGTCTTAAACTTTAGGCACATCTTGAACCTGTTTATGTACACTGTACACGCTCAATACAACAATCCACATACGAAGGTTGAATACCATTATTATTTTTTGGCGTATGTTTTCTGTTATGATCTTGCGTATGATATTTGTATGCTTTTAGATGTTATTTCCGTGTGTGGTTTGCTTTACTTACTAGAGCCATACCTTGAACAATGTATAATGAGTGCATCCAACGAAGGTTCCAAAGTTTGTTTGTAACCATTCAATTTGTATATACACTATTCCAACAACATCTGTAGGGCCTTTTTGTCAATAAAGCATCACATAGATGCACTACTATGTGTTGGTTTAAGTAGCTGAGTTAATGACATTTTTTAGTCAACAGACAATACTTAATTCGATTTCAATACGATGTAAGTCCGAAGCATTTCCTCTAGTAATAATCAAGAAAGTATTTGACTTCGATCAATTTTGCATTATGTATTTTGGAACTAAACATATTATCAATCAAAAATAAAGACCTTCATTAACTAATCTCATGACGAAAAATAGTATGTTTGAGATAATAAACGTCAACCATGGTGATTGACTGTAGTTATGCGTTGTGTATTGAAATGATGTTTATCATAATTTAGTTCAAGTCGTATGAGCTAATTTTTGAGTCTTGTGAATGCTATAAGACAATGTTGCAAGATGAATGCCGGCTTTTAATAATTTCTTACACAACAATAATCTATAATAGATAGAAATTCCACACTTTCACAAAGAAGAAAGAAATATTCACGGTGGTATTACTGGAAAAACATGTTTATTTGTACAGTAATTTGTAGTATAACATTATATATGTTTGCCATATGACATAAGCTTTATTCATACGACAGACAATCCGTAAACCACACATTACGGGAACACATTCCAATTTGCTTCGGTTCGTATTATAAACATAGCCGATAGAATCGTATTTAACGTAAAACAGCCAATCACACAGGTAGCATAGTCGCACTGTGATTGTATACCATAGCACAAGTTCAACATACTGAAAGTAACTGTGGCCATTGGTATGCAATAAAACATACCCAGATTTCAGCCGTTATATATTACAGGAAGTTATCAGTATCAATGTGACGTTTGATCTCATATCATTGTATGCTCGTATAACTTAAGTACTGTTGTTTGGAGTTAATTGTTCGTATATCTGCGATTACAGGTGTAGGTATTATGAGTTATAGTCCTATGTATGGTTGTGCGCTCAACACACCACCTCCGAAATTCCAGCTTCATCACAGCTGCGGCTCCTGCACAGCAAGTTGAGGTCTTTGGGTGGTTAGTTGATACTGCGTCTAAACTGACCAGCTACTCTGGCACTTTATCAAACGTTACACCAACAGGCTGTCATCACAGAAAACCCCATCCTCACCGATTGGCATGTTATCATAATTGCTGGATTGCTTTGTTGTACTTTTAAACATATGGGCTAGTGCAACTGTAATTTGAAATATTTAGAGGCAATGCCAAGAAATTTGGTGTGCAGTCAGAGTGATAGCACGAAGCTTCGGGTTACTCACCTGATTTTCAATCCTAGCGGCGAAAAAGTGATTGTTGATGTCTCCTTCCGCGAGATTAGTTTTAATAAACGCCGGTCCACTATCACAAAGAACATATAACATGGGTCTACAAGGATCCTACGTCATGACTCGAAGTAGCTACTGTTGTGTGAGAAAGTCTTCGGTATCATACATTATCTTGGCGTATCATGCCAAGGCCTTTAGCACATACTAGTGTTGCCGTGTCCGCTGTGTTGAGTTGCAGCGACTCACCCAGGTCTCAGAACCCATTAGGTGTCGATAGGAGACATCCTCGATCTGTGCTCACATTTCCTAGTGATTGGTTTGGCAGTTTGGCTTCCATGTGTCAAAGTGCGGTCGAGTGTTACTCCGAGATAGGTGGGCAATCGAGCATTCTGGAGTGTGACTTCATTATGCGTTATAGGTCACCTGGTGTGTGGGCCGATCTATTCAATCAGTAGGAAAAGTACTGTCCCCTGTTCCTGAAGGAAACTCTAAGGGCCTAATGTCACAGATTATTGGCGAGTAGCTCGAGTTGGTGGATTATTTTTCAAAGATTCATTTGTTCGTAGGTGTAATCTAAAATACTATCTCAGCATAACGTGCAAAATGGTCTCATTTATCCAAAAACATGTGTAATAATTTAAGATACTCTCGACAGTGCTCGAAAAGTTCGCGCTTAATTAGTTGGTGATATTGTTCTACTAATCGCGACGTCCTAGAATTTTTTCGCAAACCGGCGAATTCGTGTGACTATTCTTGTAGCTCTAACTAATTTAGTGGTAGAGTAGTATTGTTAGTATATTACTTAAAAATGACTCATATATTGTATACTTGTATTGATCGTGATAAAAAGGGATCTTTTTTTAGATTCAGAAGGCTTATCTTAACTTAAAATGTTGTTGTCTTACATTATTTGTCGCATGTAATAAATACTTATGATATTGGTTCAAATATTTGTAATTGTTACGCTTAAATTATGAATGATCAAAGAGATGTTATGAAAATTGATATTATGCTGAGAATTCTCTATGTCGAATACGGCATTATCTAAAGATTGTTGTCTGAACTTTTATTCTTAGAGTAAGTACTTAGCAATATATATGTGAGGATAGTGTGGTATGTGAGGAGTTGAGGGAGAGATAGAGCCTCGACTGTAAGAGGCGGATTACTAAAGAATAAAAGAGGAGAAGATGTACAAAGTTAATGGTGATCATATATGAGCGCGAATTGAGCGTCGCGGCGAGAACTTCGCACAGCGAATATCCCGCAAAGTAGGAATGTAATTTATAGAATGAGAATTGTGCTGCAGTCTGACATCGCCAGTTTTCGCAAGATTCGTTGACACACATGGTCGTGTTACTTTATCTGTGCTCTGCATCCAGCGCCAGGTTATTATAGTTGCACTTGCAGGAAGTCCTCTCGGCTCAAGTTATGAGATTGTAGAGTTCCAGTTCAGCTGGGCATTATTTTAGAATGATGTTCTCTGACTTTGAACTATGTAACTCACAGAACAACACAGAAGATTTACACTATGTGGCCGCAGTTGACCGGACCGACGCCTTTTCTACCTACAGGAGCCCGTCAGTGCACAGCTCGGAATAGCCCAAATAGCTAATGAACATCTGGAATGGTCTGAGCAAGCGGACTACACACGCAGAAGTGTGTCAGGTGGTTATCCTATCTTGGCTATGCCTTGCGGTCGATAATGATAACGTTTAATCGAGCTGTATCGCAATTCGAATTATTTAAGCTAGCTCTAGGCTCACAATTCCATGAATTTTCTTGCTGTACGATACCCAGGGTAAGGCAGTTTCCCAGTGTATAATGCTCTGTCGCAGATTGTTGAATATCTAGAACTTTGTCTCAAGTCGAAACACATTTCTCTAATTTATCGACATACTTGCCTTATTGTTTTACAATGAAGTCTATAAGTCTTAATTAGTCAGATTTAACTGATGCATAATATACACTTTCTCTCAGCTGACTGATGGAAGAAACGGCAAATACCTAATTTGCTATGTCGATCGTTAAAATATGAGTGATAACGACCAAAAAGAATATATACATGGGAACATTAAAAATTAGTGATTTAATATGCGTACTTGTGTAGTTGTACATGATGTCTAGTACTTGACAGTAGGCCTTACGTCAACTGATGTTAGGATTTTTCCTTAGATGAATTCTAAATAGGTTAGGTCTATACAACGACGTTCTCACTGCCTTGTTGTAGGAATTGTGGTTCTGATCTTATTTAGTGCTTTCCCAAAAATGTGACAAATCAGCCGCGCTTGGTATAGCTTTAAAGATCAAGGTTTAAAGTAGATAATTGCAGTCTAAACAGACTATGAGTGTCACAGTGTTTAATGGATATATATCATACTTGTTATATTGAAAAATGGTCTAGAAATGACGAAATTGATGTAGGATAGATTAATTGGAAATTCTAGACAATTGACAATGAGTATTCTGAACTCTGCGTAGTAGTAAGATGTTGAAAAGAATTACCTGTATTTGGACGCGCAAGTTGGTCCGCCGTCGAGTGACGTCCCCTACTGTACAAGCGAGTAGGCCGTGGTCGCCGCAGGTGTTGCTTGTCGAGTTTGAAGTACCCCTACCTGCTTAGCAAAGAGTTGGTTCGTGGTCAGCCACCGTGTTTGCTTCGGTCTGACCGCGTCCCCCCCCTCTGGCCCACGGCGGACGTCGCGAGAGGTGGTTTTGTGATGCGCTCACAGTCTGCGTGGTGTGATACGGTCCTGGGGTGGAGGAGGGTCGATGTCGGTCTGATCGGGAGGCCTCAAACCTGATAAATCCTTCAAAGTGTCTGAGTGGACTTTGATTATGGACACACATAATTTATAATAATTTTCCAAAGTGTCGCATTTCGACCTTGTGTGACACCCTGATCGCAAGGTTTTTTGTTTCATCAATATTTCTCACGAAGGGTGGGTGTGCGAGGGGGCCTTTAGTGTAATTTGATGAATATGTTTTAGGTAAGTGGTCTCCAGATTGAAATCGGAAGTTTTAATATTTTTGCAAAATTGAGTTCACAACTCTGGAGCTCACCACACTAGTAATTTTTGCACTACTGTGGCATGTTACATGCAATGAGATGTACCCAACCTGACTTTCCTGTGGTCACACTATGAGTATGGTTTTTGTTCATATAGATAGAAAATGATGAGACGAATCGGATGAGTCAATCTTAAACGAATCGGTTCGCTAGCGATGATATACGTCGGAGATAGAGCAATTTAAGTTTCTCTTCCTCGAGAATATTTAACCACGGCCACGTAAGTATGATCACTTCATCGAAAGTCGAGTGTAGCGACCGGTCGTACTCGCTATGCAGTGACTACACGATTTTAGGGTGTTTCAAAGACTCTATCTTTGATGGTTGGGGCCAAAATAAAGCTTTCTCTTACTGCAATGTTTTGTATGATAGAGTTTGATAGTCTGCGCGTCTACTTACTCTTCTGAATAATACTTTTTTAATGTAGTGATGTCGTGAGTAAAGTGCGGAATTTTTAATTTATATTTCAATTTTCTTCAATTGTTTTTTACATTTAGATTTATTGTATGATAGTTAGTATGCTCTGAGAGATGTCCAAATCTCTGCTAATCAGATCGTGAAATTTAACTAAGTTTCCTAAGGTCTGCATTTGAGGGGTTAGATCCCAGCTACTGAATCACTCCTTTGGACTCGGCGTTGCATGGTTTACCACTTCGCGGGCACGAGTTGACATTTGATCGTCTTCAGCTGTAAATAGCGCGGTATCGGTGAATTGATCTACTTCTCTTCCCCTAGTGATCAGTCAAAGGCCTTCGGGCTGTCGACCGGGATCGAATGCACTAACTACAATCTTAAATCAGATCATTCCTACCTCTAAACGGTGACAAGAACTGTTGATTGTTGAATAAAGTTGAATATGTGTGGATTTGATGTCATTATGTTTTAGGGCCGTTATGCTAATTCATATCTGCTATAAGTTTTGAAATTTAACGAAGTCTTGGGCTGCTTTGAGGGGTAAGAGTCAGAGCTTCTGATCACTACCTTGGATCATCGCACAGTTGCTGTTACCAGCTTCGGGCGATGATCCATGATGTCTTTCTGCTGTAAACTCGATAGAGCGATTTTCGGGCGAAGTTAGGCTCAATTCCCTAAGTGATCTGAGCTACAAGGCCGCGCGGGCACTGTCGTCGAGCGATCGAGTGACAGACTCAAGTACACTAAGTCTTTCATTCCTCACTAAGTGTTCTGCAGTTTTAGGCTGATATACTACATGATGCCAAAAACCTGTATTAAAATTTTCATTATCTTTCAGCATATCCCCTAGGGTGTCAATTATACAGCACTAAAAAAGAAATTTCATTAATTAATCACTGTGGAACGTGTGGCGCGAATTTTATCACGCGCGTGAACTGGTGTGTCATAAGGACCACTACTCACCAGTGTATTGGCTGGGTGACGACCCAAATGGGGTATCGAGTTGGTGGGTGGCGCTTGTGTGTTTTTGCTGACAGAATGTGTGCTGATGGTGGTCGGTGGGACAGGAGTGGCAAGTGTGTTGGTGCTGTGGGAAACAGGGGTGGTGTGTATACAAGGAGGGTTGGTCGAACGTAGTGTTGTCGATTTGTGGTGTTGATATATGATGGTGAAGAGTATGCGAAATGTTGGGAAAGTGAAAGAGGTCGTAAACCCAGATATGTTGTTGAGAATGTAGTTGGAATGTTGTTGAGATTGCTAGTGGGGATTGATTTGTCCTATCAATTTATCGAAATG
The DNA here is from genome assembly GCA_907163375.1 of Prostheceraeus crozeri. Taxonomy (NCBI): domain Eukaryota; kingdom Metazoa; phylum Platyhelminthes; order Polycladida; family Euryleptidae; genus Prostheceraeus; species Prostheceraeus crozeri. The sequence goes on from CAJQUW010001873.1 coordinate 174,263, forward strand.
TATTGATAATTATTATTGCGCAATGTAAAATTTAGTACATTTGCGATCGGATAGATGCAGTGCGAAAGAGTATAACGGTTCGATGAGCAAAGCAGTATGTGAATTGAGCAAAATATGTGTACGGGAGTACGATAGAGAATGTTAAGACAATGTCTTTTACCAGTTATGTTACGTAAAAAAAATATAATGATCGTTTATGTTCAATTATAAGCACCGCAGAAATATTGAGAAGACGGCGTGACATAAGGGAATAGCTGCATAGTTGCAAAAGTTTGTCACGTTTATAAATTTGGTGGGCGAAGATTGAAGGCGAATTATGCGATGTTAAATGCCGCGGAGAGTGCTATGTATTAGAGTACTGGCTCATAGTTTTTGCTTGTCGCAAAAGCCGGGCAGGCGACAGAATCTTAATACTTTCTGAATTGTAGTGATTAGAAGGTGATTAAGTAGTAAATGTTTTCGCTTATACGGCCGCGCAATTGCGGATTGATAGTTGGGGGGGAGGGGTAATTGATGCTTCGCGCGAAGCGAGGCCGAATTAATCGGAATAAGACGGGTGTGTCGGCCGGGCTGTGGGTGGAGAAGTCGCATGCGTTGTTCCGACGCGTAAAAATATTCTTTCGATTAACATTCATCTGATATAATTCTTATTGGTTTGCTTGAGAATGATAGTGGGTAAGCGTGATGAGGATGCTTAGTGGGTACTGCTGCGAGAGATTGAGCCGGTAGAGAATGCGCTGTGGCAGTTGAAGGGCTGACAAGGTATCGTAGGCGGCACGGATAAGAGGAGTGTTCGAGAGTGATGATGAGGAATGATGTGATTTGAATATTGGAGCAGTGTGAGGACATGCCGTGTGGGAGTGAGCTCTTGCGTCGTCAGGAGGTTGTCAAATAGTTGTCATTAGACGACCCACCGCATAGAGCTAATCTTCCCAATAGATGAAGCGGTCGTGTAGGTACGGAAGCAATGTCGGCGCGCGGTCGGCTGGATGTAGGACATGGAAAAACGCAAGCATGTGTCGCAGCAGACGCGGCAACAGTCTTTGTTGGTTGATTACGCCTGCTACGAAATGTTTGCTGATGGTGAATGAATCACAGTACGTGTATATGAGTTTGAGTGAACGCTGAAAATGATAGGACTCGAAGATTGTATGGAGTCGCAGATGCATAATATCGTTATGCTAGGCGTGTGTGTGAAAAAAGTTGAAGAGAATGTGCGAGTGTTGGAAGACGAGAATGCATGCACGGTGAGGAGTAGTGTGGACTGCATGTGCGCAGATGCTCAGTGAGATAGGGTTAATGGGAGAGGCAGCTAGAGTAGAAGTATGAGGTAAGTTAGATGAATACAGTTGAGTGTTATTTGAGAGCGAGGAATGCTAGAGTTAGGACGACGGAGTAGTGTGTACGGGCAGGGTTAGATAAAGAGAGAGTCGTTTGCGAAGTTGGAGCGATATGAGGACTGTTTATGAATGAATCGCTTGAGAATGAGGGAAGACTGTTTGAGTTCACATCCCTATTCGAGATAATCCATCTGGAAGTCAAAGTCCTCGTCACTACCAAGGTATGGACGTGCCGTGGTATAATCTGTCTATAATGACAATTCGACTAGACCATATGCCTCAAGTTAAGATAGTTTCCTGCATCAGCACATCTATCTGTACTGTCGATCATCCAGTTGCGATGCACTCTCATACATTTTCAGTGAGTAAGCTTCCGCTGAGGACAAATTACTCCAAGGTAAGGCGGTGAACTTGGTAGTGTAAGATAATGCAAATATAGTATAGTATATAACTATTCTACTCGTACATGTCATTTTCATAGTCTGCAGATCGTGTTTGCTCCATGCCTTCACCACTTGCCCGCATCACAGTCACTGTCGAGAGAACGATACCAATGGCTATCTGTGGATATTCAGAGGACTCCACCTTCTGAGGATGCAATATCCGATATTCATGGAGTAGAAAGACTGGCCTCACATTTCGGAATTTGACTCCTTTTGCTGGGTCAGACCAATACGATGTCATGGCACTCATGTGCACTGTTCGAATACAGGATTGCCATAGTACATCTAGTCTCCGAGTGATCTCATCTACAGTTGTGATTATCTGCTATCGAGTCAACTGTGAAGGCTAGTTTGACTGATCGTCACAATCCTGAGATAGCTTTGGTGTAATGCTTACTATACTGTTCAAGGATCGGACAGAGCTGATAATGTTAGCCTGGCTAAATAGTGGCATTACCATCCCAAATCATGTTCTATAGGAGTGAAACCGCTCGTAGCTGATGTATAGGTAGATCGCTATGGTGATCATCTTTCGTGCGCCATTGCTCACATCTAGAAGCTTATTAGAGGCCAGTACTCGTAGCATGTGAAACTCTCGCTATACTATGTACTGTCATCGCTTAACTCCGTCTGAATTCCCATCATCAGATGAGTGCTGAAGTTTCCTGTCAATCGGAGAGCTCATCCGGGTATGCATTCGGGGATCAGTATGTATCTTTATATCTCGATTCGTGCCAGTGTTGTATCTTCTGACACTCATTCTGTCCAACTCTTATCGAAATTGTAATTTATCATTGTCCTTTTTCGTGTGTATTGTACTATACGCTATCTTTAATCCATATCATACTGTAATCTCTAAATATACAGTGTATTATCTATAAGTTCCGCACACTTATTCTTATTAAATTATTAATTTACCTCTTAGTTCTATTTTATTGACTGACTAACTTTGCATTTTAACATTCTATCCTTTAATATGAATATATATTCACCCACTCACTCTACCCTCTATCACTAACATTAACACATTAATCTACTTGACTCCTTACTTCTAAACATGTCTATCTCACTTACACATTTATTCACGCCATTATTCTATTTAATCTCAATAACACAAACAACATATTTATGTCTATTATATTAGTATTACTGAATCAAATTTGCGTTTACTTTTATTTGAACTAGACTAATATTGTACTCTACTGCTATTCAATCTCGTCCTATCTTATATCATACAACATTATTTTGTTTATGTCTTACTAGATATTCGTATAATATGTATAAAGTACTTTCCACCTACAACCCGTCCATGTCTCTCTCCCATAATTTTTGATGTCCATGTGTTTAACATCTTTACTCAACTTAATGCCTATGTAGTTACTCTCAACGATTGGCATATGGTATCATTTCGTCACTGTGGAGATCTAAGAAATGCGAACTAGATTAGTATATAAGAACGAACCATTTAAGAAGTTTTGCTCTATTGGGCAATTATTTCAAAGGGTGATGATTCATACTGTCGAATATTTGAATAGCATCCCTTGACGTTCACTCTACTCTCACGGTTCTTCAGTTCTCACACCTAGTCGTCATGTCGTCTTCACTACTATCGTCAGTCACTACTCGACATATACAAGCTCTCACTTTGCTTCAACTATGATGAGATTCTTTTTATATCTCACTACGTCTTTTTAATAGATCTTTCACTTTTCAGCTCTCTACTTATGTAAGTCTCCTAACTTCCTTTTATAACTTTTCATGTCTTAATTTTTATAACTAAACCAAAAATATATTAAATTTTTCAATTATCACACCAACTCCAAACCACCACTTCACTACCATACTCCTACCAACCTCACCACTCCATAACTTACTTTACCCACCAAACACCAACCTCAACACAACACCACCTACATATTACATTTCCCCAAATCCTCAATACCACTATAACATGCTACTACAAACCTATAACTTCTACACCACATATGTCCTTATCTCTCACATCACCTTACATATACCTACCCACCCACTCTCCCAACTCTTCTCACTGTGTCATCATCATATCAATACTCAAACTTCCTCCCCATGTTCTCCCCAACCAAAATAACTCCTTTACCTACTATCATAACCACTCAACATCAAACTTGTCCCAACTATATCCATCACCTCACAGTGTCAATCACCACTAGATGACAACACCCTATATAATAACACCAAACATCCCTAACCTCCCCCCCCCCCCCCCCCCCCCTCCCCCCCCCCCCCCACCCCACCCCCCCCCCACCCCCCCCCCACACAAACTCCCCCCAAAGTCACTCTCTCCCCTCCCCTCTCCTACCCCCCCCCCCCATCCCTCACACACTACACACCTCTTTCCCCCATTAACCCAAACCCCCCACCTACGCCTCCCCCCCCCCCCCCCACCCCTCCCACCAACCTCCCCTGCCCCCCCCCCCCCCCAAATTGTACCTTCTCCCCTGTCCTACCCCCACTCCCTCCCCCCTGACAGATCATGACATCGTGATCTATATCTGATTGTAATTGAAGTCGAGGGACTATAGTACATCATGATTTCTTGAACCAAATGGTAAGTTTGAGATTTCCTCTCTGACGATCGTCCGTCAAATCGTCGGGTCGTCATACACATCATATGAGTTCGATACTGTTAGCTGTCGATTAAGTCATGTGCATCCATTTCTATTACTTGCGAAGAGCTTGAGAGCGCGCCTCCCTTCCATCTGAACGAGCAGATCGACAGTACGACGCTTAGAGCTACGAGACTTGCTTAGAACATGGACGAGCCTGCCATGCCTTTCTTATGGGAAACGTATCATGGCTGCCATGCTAAAGAACCTAACAGTCTGCAGTCGGTCTACTTACTACAGTCGTCAAGATGCTAGATGTGACGTAGATGTAGAGAGCTTACTCCATTACAGTCTTCTCAGGAGTGGCATGATAGTGTGCGCATGTTCTAGGGACTCGTCTGTCGCGCAACCCTTAGGCCTCCTATAGCAGGTACGAGTTGAACTTGGTGCTAGTGCTGTAGCGCATGTCAAGGACTGGAACTAGTTCTATGAGTACATGATGAGCAGAACGACGGAAGTGTACAATCTCGCTTTTGTCGAACACATCAGAGAAGTCACAGTGCTCCTGCGAAGACTAATCTGAAGTAGCTTTTGCTGTTGAGTACTGGTGTCTTACGCTATTAGCTGTGTCTGCTGAAGTATAAATCCATGTGGTTATGTTATGTGGTGTTAAGAACTCGGAGGTAGCTCTGTCTTACATTGTTCATCGTTGCATCAACACGCTTTACACGTAGAGGTGAAGTTGCAATGTCTGGAAACAGATGACTATCTTCACATTCTCTTGCAGTTTGTTAAAATTACACCTGTTATGACCCTACTGACTTCCTGATATGACTACTGGTACTAATACTGTGATCTTTCAATTGCTTGACATAACTAGCTGGCAATCAATGACTTCTTTAACCTATTCGCACATGCTATATGCAGTCACTATTGACGCAATCGTGTTACATCTTCGTTATACTTGTTAAGTCACATTGATGAACCTTTCATGTTTAGATATCTATACACAAGTCAATGTAATATCTGTATGATTATCGCTGATCGTGACTTGTGCCATGAAGAGTCCGATAGTCATCTTAAGATAGTCAGTAGTTTTTCCTAGACGTGTGGCCTAACTTTAAGTCATTGAGATAACTTTAATTGTTTATCGAGCTGCTGCGCATAACAGACTCAGATCTTAAATAGTTCTAATTGTCTTAAGAGTTGTGTAAGCAGCAAGAGTGAAGACTGTATTTCTGTTAATACTTGTGTACTACTACTGTATAAGGATAATTCTCTTTGAGTGATTAATTAGTTGTATCTAAAACAGGCTAAAACTTTGATTTCATAGACTGTACGACGATGGATTGTAAGACTTCTATTTTAGTAACTTGCTTAATCTGTGCTGTGAATACCTTCTAATCGCCGTTTCGCTAATATTCTCGAAAGTAGTTAGATACGCTGCGTAGTGTCTTGATCTTGCTAATATTATTTCTACATTCCAATATGTGAGCACATAAGTGACTGAATATGTAGATATAGGTGTGTGCATGATGTCTATACGGACTGCTCAGATAGAGCGCTTGTAATGTCAGATTAATTAGATGGTTGGCTTACAGTTCGATCTCAGCTAGATATATAGGGCATAGGTCTATCGGATCTGCGTATTATTTAGTTGATGTAAATGAGCTTCGTTTCCGTCTATCAGTACGTGCATAGAACGATGCTGAGCACATTGTAAAATAGCCAGAATACGTGAGTAGATACATAAGAAAGCTGTCATCAATGATAGATTGTGAGAGAATCACAAGTGTTTCAATCGTAGATTAGCAAGTTCCTATCCATCCCTTCAACTATATAATGATAAAGTCAACGACCTATGCGATGGTTAGCACCATATAGCTATAGACAGTGGAGGAGAACTAGTAGATGCTATGTGTGTGTGAAGGTTGATGATAGTGTAACAGCTATGAAAATCAAAGCTGTGGAATCTCGATGCTCTGGAATAACGAGTAATCAGTTAAAATTGTAGTTCACGTGTGGGAACCCGGGAAGTTTAGTAAGTGATAGTGGCACGACTAATCAATACGCATGATTGCAACTTGTTCCATGATCTCTGTGCAGTCAACTCTATATTAGTATGAAAACATGATGATAGCAGATGGAATGCAACTTACTTGTGTCATACCGACTAGAAAGATCTCTCTGCTTGTATCAAATCACTTGGGGCAGGCTCTAACAAGAGCTCATAGGAACATTTGATATGCGAGACGCTGCATCATCGATCGCTTTTCGGGAGAGGAAGAGTGAATATATTTGAAGACTCACTCGGACTAGAATGGGCGCAATAGGGACGGTAGATAATATTAACACATGGAAATTTCGCGTTATGCCCAAAGACAGAAATAGTTTCATAGAGAGATTATATTATTATAGCGTGCAGAGCTTAAGAACGGCAGAGAGCGATGTCATTTACGAGCCAGAGCATGATGAATGCTACAGTTGTATGATTAGTAATCCAACAGTCAGGCAGCACTATATCCTGCTTTTGTAAGTAATGGCATATGACTCGCAACTTTAGTGATGATAGAACAAGAAACAGAAATGCCATACTGGCTAAAGGTGAATGTTTGCATTTCAAATTCTAGAGAATTTCTCGATAGAGTCTGCCGAAATTAGTCGATAAATAGTGTCATAATGTTTCAAGCAATTGCCATCTAGCGTATCAATGATCACATACAGTATGTCTGTATCGAAGACCGAAACTAAAGATTTGAAATAGTTGAAACTATTCCTAGTCTAAATGTCATTAGAATCAGTGAGATGATGACGATAAAATTCTTAATAGTGCGATGATCATGACTGGACATCAATGGTAAATTTAGAAACGCAAATCTGCTCAATCAAGAGTGAACTTTTGTCTAGAGTATGGTTGAGAAACGTCTAGTGTAATCACCGTCATTTTATATAACTTTAAGGGCGATATGACTCAGTCATCTGCTCATAAAAGGAGGATTGATGATCAGATGAAATCGTTAGGCTGAGTTTTAATGTAAATTGCGACTAACGAGTAAGAATCTTTTTATCCGCAGGAAAAATTCATAGGCATTGTACGGCTTGAATATGGGAGGAACCAGTAGATAGGAAACTTAATAGGAAAATTAGACAGATCGCTTGCAGAAATAAGATATTTGTTTAGATTTATTCCTAATCCAGTAGTCCCAGCGTCAAGGTATCTTTACTCGTCGTATCTCAATGTTCTTTCACCATGATCAGAAACTTAGAAGAAACACTATTTGCACATCATACTTAACTGCGTCCGTCTAGTTAAAGAAAGCGTTAAGGAGGGAGGCATAGAATAATCACTCGCCTAGGAGTCGTTTCCCTTACTTGGCGTAGTTTAGCTCCTCAGTTGTTAGCTTGCTATCGTAAACTAGTAAGAAACAACCTTGTCCTTCATGACAAATTTCGTTAAACGATGTAGTATGTACAGTTCACAGTATTGTCGCTCGAGTAGAAAGATATGAACCATGCCCTTCGCTAAAGTATTCTGAAAGGGCAGATCTATTGATGGGTGTTTAACAATTTTATGATGTGTAAACGTTTGTCGATTATATGTATCGATACTTTACTTAGGTATTAGATGGCATTTGACTGTGATAGTCTTTCAGGAATTTCTGAACAAGTTGTGCAATTAAGAAGGATGAGATAAATTAGTTTCCTGTCCACTTTGTCAATCTACAGCGCTGTCTTTAAAATCAGACACTTGTTAAAATATACGGGTGAAGACCATTCATACTCTGTACAAGACAACTGAGAGCTACTAATATATTGGTAAGCGCGACGAGATACGCGGTGGTCTCGTCATTTAGTGGAATAAGCAATTCTACTTAATAATTCTATAAAAGGGTAGGTAAATATGTTCATTAGTCCGCCTAAAATAGCTTTGACCAAGAAAGTTCTATTTATGACTGGCAGTTCACTACTGTCTAAAACCCCTACTGCATCTCGAAGTTTAGGTTGGTTAAGTCAATGATGAGCGTGCGTATTACTCACGTAACCTTCAATGAGCATTCTGAGATAGTCCAGATGAAGTGAAGAGGGGAGTATGTATTTTGGAAGATGGAATTTGATTTATCAAATAGTATTAAAATATAAACTAGGACATAATGATTTCCAGCTCGCCTCATCCACTAGATCTGGTGAAGTGATCTGAAGATATGTTTCACCATTCTATGTCATCAATTTCATAATAACTTTAAGAGTAGATGAGTAGTGGACAGCCAAGATACAAACGACTGACACGCCGCTAAACTTGTTTACTCATCCTCAATATGATAAGAAAAATATTATCTGATGCACATGTCTGAATACTCTAAAATTCTATTTAAGTAATGTAGCGGCATGATTTCGTTAGTGACAGGTGCTTCCACCGCGTGATTATCAAATTTATATGACAGAATAGCCGCCGTGTCTTCAAACTACATAGATTAGTAATACAGTGCGCAAAAATCGGTGCACTCGCCAAAATAATTTTGAAATGCGTTTTATTTTATAATATAGAGTAAGAAGTAACATGCTCTTTTTTCGGATAAGGACCATGGAGAGTGCTTAGAAAGAGTTGACACACGTAGATTCGAACCTAGCAAACTAGTATGTCTGGTACTTTAGATACAGAAAAGTTTCGCAATTCGAACACTCTTTACAGCCTCTTGATGTCATTGGATCTGACGCCGCCGCACATTATCGAGAAGCCACAATGAGGTATTCTCTGTATGTTGTTTGAAAATGATAGAAAATCAGAAGTTGGTTGGTGCAGAAACAAGTCGAGATATTGGGCAGAGCCGTTGTTAGATTACTCAAGCTTGCATGAATGTATATCAAGTGTGATTGTCGTCCACAAGTATATAAAGCTCCGATGACCTCTGTGTAAATAGAGGTTGCTGCTTGCTGGGTGATGATACGCAGACAGTGTATGTTTAGGAGATTACCACTTCAAAATGCTATTAAATTTAATGAGTGTGGTAAGGACAATAGTATGAAAATTATTTCGACACATGCTAGAGCTACAATCCACTAATCCATTGCTTTATTTCATACAGGAATAATAAGCCAAACTTGGTGCTTTTAGGTATTGCAAACAGCTGAGAAAAGAGAAATGAGATAGAAATGATTTCCTCGCTCGTACTATTAAAGAGTGGTCCCATGATTAGAAAGAATGTTGATGATAGAGAATTAAGCATGTGACTAAGGCTAGTTATCTTAATCCATTGTCACAAATGACGTATAGATCGTCTGGAGTCATTTAGTATGAGAATGGGACTATAAATATAATAAACTATACACGTTTGTCGATAGTAATGGAACATTTAAAGATTCAAGTGAATACTGGCCTGGAAAATCGCTCACAACGGGTCTATGAAAAGAGAGTCTGCTAGCTTTGATGAGCGAGCGAGGGTTTGTAGTTTATCAGAGAGTGTGATTAATGAATGTGGACTAGGTTAGTAATTTTGCTTCTGAGAAGGGGGTTATGGAGAATCTGGGTCAGGATTTTAGAACGGTGTATCTTGTTGTAGAGATCTCTAGGTTATAGCGGCTGCTTTTATTTGCAGTATGCAGCGCTCGAGAGAGGCGTAAGTTTATATGAGATGATGAGACATGTTTGTGGGAGTTAGCATAAGGATACGAGTAATGCGTGAAGGAAATATGAAATGGAGATCGCGTCCTTGATCGGGTAGTTAATATGTGTTTATATGTCGCGGGATTGGGATGAGCATATCATTGGATTCTGAGGAAGTTGCACATGTAAGAGAATGGTTGGAGGCTGATAGGGAGTGATGCGGAAGTGGTTAGTTTAAAGGAGGATACTAGTCATAGATGAGCGTAGTTCTAGAATTTAGTGAGGTCATGGAGCAGGGAGTGGTAGAGAAGATTAAATAATATATAAATGGGAGGTAATAAAAGCGTGTACCGAGAATTTGCTAGAGAGGAAGATATATCGTGGAATTTGAGGGGATATGGAGAGCGAGGGAGTGCGAGATGGGTGATAACGAGTCCGATATGGGATTTGAGTAGGGTTTTGAGTAGCAGGTTTTGGTAGAAAAGTAGCTAAAAAATTGAGAATGTAAGAGGTGAGAACGTATTAGTCTTTTAGATAATCATCTTGCTAGTTTTTTATGTTTCCAACTGAAATTAGATTTATCGCGAAAGGTGTATTGAACTGCTTTTAGGCACGTAAGTATTTTTATTGAGTACGGTTTAACACCGAGAAGAAGCTAATTTTTAATCATTTTTTGTCGATGTTGTTTTGTCAGAAGTGATGTCTGTTTTCCAATAGTTGTTGCATGAGTATGAGACACAAGGACATTTATATTATTCGTGGGAGAGATTAGCTTTAGAAGGTCTTATTCAGGGCCTAAAGAGTCATTGTTCGAGGTATCTATTTAGTTAGTTTTATTCCTTGAGATCTTTGTTTTCTCCGCTTTTCTTTCGGGTCGATTTATATTAGAAGAAGTTGGATGAATATCGACACTTCGCGTATATGGTAATCGTCTCAGAGACTAAGAATGAGAGAGTGTTTCAAACGGAGAGATGTATATAGAAAGTATCGTTGTTACAGGAGATCGAGCTTACCCATTTGGTATAAAATTACGCTCTGTCATTATTGGAGTTGATTAACTGTAGTGTAAGCTTGATTCCTATTCTGTTTAATTTATTTTTTAGAAGTTGATGCACGATATGTAGAGAGTATAGGAGGACGGTTGGCGCGTTAGTTTTGTTTGTAGCTGTATTCCAATTCGAGAAGGTTGATGATTAGGGTCGCACGTATAGTCAGTTCTTTGGCCGACCGTTAGAGTTGATGCATGCGAGTTAGATATGTCGACGAGAATATGTATGTTAAGAGAGTTGTAGGAATGATGTCCGAGAAAGTTCGAAGGAGGTTAAGGAATTGATGGAGACGGAGAATAAGAATCGTTCGCGGAGCTAACAAATATTGAGATTTTATCTTTGGAAAGAAGTGGAGACGAGTAAACGATTGTATCATTGGATCCTAGCTTCGGATTGAGAAACGTCGTTTTTGTTCAGAATGTAATGAAACTCGGTTTAGGTCTTTATCAGACAGCAGATTTTGGTAAAGTCTGTGTCTTTTGGATATTAAGAGGAGTCTTGTTCTAGGAAGTCGTTAGAGTATTCGGTAGAAATGTATTTAGTTTGAGAGCGTGAGCTGTAGATAGACATAGTCTTGAAGATTAGAGGAAGTGTCCTGATGTGATTCTTGAAGAAAAGTCATTCAGTTAATTGCTAGCATGTTATTTTGAGGATGGAATTTGTTTTATGTGAGAAGCAGAGCAACTAATTAAGAGACAGTATCATGATGTAGGGCAAGTACCTAGGGATTCTTTGTGTTATGTCTGATGAATGAATAAAGGTTCTTGCTGCAGTTACAGATGATCAGTTATCACTTAGATGAGAACACAAGTGGTATTGGATTAGTTTTCATCGGACCCACTTCCTCGAAAGTCGAAGGATATGAGTTTAAATATAAGAGATGAGGATTTTGTATTGAGAAAGTGTCATAATTGGTTTAAAGGTTTCTCTTGAGGTAGTATGGAGTTGTGATTACTATTGTGAAAGTGATATGGAGTTTTAGTCAAATGGTAGAACTAATGGATAGACGATTGTTAAGGTTATAGTGTTTGTGGCTCGCCTTAGTACGCCTGAATTCTTAGTTGCCGAAGCAGAGGAGATTAACTTGGGCTGATAGTACAAACGATAAGCTATGAAGAAAGTGATGAGAAGAAGATGTTGCTGCCCTTTGCTAAAGTGTTTCAATTTTTTTTTTCGGATTAATGTAGTTTTTGGCAAGTATAGAGAGAAGTCTATATTGTGAGTTCTTAAGAGATAGGATAAGATACGATCCCTTTCTTAGATATTGAATGTTGAGAGAGACCGAGCTTGTTTTGAATAAAACCGGCGTAATATGATATAAGTTAGGTGGAAGGAAAGGAGGCGGTTTATTGCTAGAAGTAGATGAACCTTTAGGACCGTTAGTGACAGGTATTATGTTGCGATGTCTGGACATTTTGGAGACTTCCGTTCGATGATTTGTCGGTTGTGATTAAGTTGTTCTGGCGCCCCCCCCCCCCCCCCCCACCTCCCGTTGTCATACGGATAAGCGGGGAAGTAGAGGGGGAGGACAGAGATGCCTCGAGAAAGACGGATGTGTTTATTCTGTATTGAGGTGTTTTTTGTCGATCCCTGACATATTTACAGAGAGAGATCATCGGTAGGCTTTTCGAATATGTCTTTATGTTATAGGTGGAGTCATATACGGTTACGGAACGTCTCGGGTTACGAGACGGGCTGATGTAGTTGAATGAAGACAGGTCCGTGTCTTTATTGTGTTGAAGATTCAGAGGCTTACATATGTATGTAGAAGTTTAAATTACTCGGCTTTTCATTATTATTAGATTTGTATTAGGATGATTGTAGATGAATCTTATAGTTTTTATTATCAGACGGCAGGGCGAGTTGAGAGGTTATGGACGAATGATGAAATGAAGAGGACTCAAACTAGGAGAATGTTAGTTTATGGGTCTGCCAATAATGTTTAGAGTTGGCGTAGTGTTTTTATAGGTAGATGGCCCAAAGAATGTGACGAGTCGTCAAGACGTGAGAGATGATTAGGTGTCTCATGATAATGATTAACAAGGTTTAGAGTTTAGCAATGTGCACAGATTGTATTAGAGTTTTGTAAGGGAGTATTAAGGTTACTGCAGGGAGAGCAGATGTAGGAGCAGTTGTATGAGAATGATATTCTTTGATGCAAGTTTTATTTTTATGTTTTCCTATGTATCTAGTGAGAGAACACGCATTAAATGATTCTGCTGATGTTGTTCATCTACGCTTGTGTTGATCCTCTTCTTTTTTACTAAGCTAAGTTTATATAGGATTATTATGTGATCTCTGGTTCTACGGTAGATTAGCATTATTATGCATTCTGAAGTTTAATGGTTCTTATGGCCTCTAGGATGAGAGCCTAGGTTTCACGAGAATGTCCAAGTTCTCATCAAGTCGTGAAACACGATGACATAAGTTAATCCGATTATGAGATAAGTGATGTCATTGTAGAGGTTTAGAATGTTCCTGTAATAAGCGTATGAGGGAACCGGAATGCAGTGCATTATAGTTACGTAAGATTTTATAAATGCATGTGGAGCGGATGCGGGGAGAGTGTGTTATGTTGCGTGTGGCGTCCGTTGAGTGTGTAACACTTTTCTTTTTCAAATTCATCAAACGCGCGGTCTCTAGTATGATAGAGCAGGTTGAACTCATGAGTCTCTCATAACGTATGCTCAATGGAAAAGTTTGAGGTAACCTTCGACTAGTTGGCTAAATGTCGCACTCTAGGATGCCGAAATGCATACTCTCGTTGAGAAAGAGGCAATCTCACTTGCAACATGACGCAAGAGAGGTTTTACAGAGGACACAGCTCATTGCCGAAGTGTCTTTGCGGAATATAAACTAGCTACGCGATGTTCACGCGCTCCCGTTGCAGAAACGGCGCGTCGGCAAAGCGAAGTTTATTCACCGAAGTTCATTTTGCAGACGTTTCAAATGTTGATCTGATAGCAGAGTCAACTAAAGAGTAGTATTCGCCAGTCGCGAAGACCTGTCCCAGGGCAACGTCGAGGATAGCGTCTTAATCATGCGAGTTGCCCCGATCGGTGCCCTTAAGAGAGAAAGCGATAGTTCGTTCGCGGGGTGTGATATTTAGGCTATGTGGCTAGGAATGAATCTCAATGGTGTATGACGTTGAGCGCGTTTGTCATAGACCCGAGCCGACCGAGGTTACGCTACGTAGGGTAAGCATGTGGCACACTTCGGAATGCTGGTGTGCAGTGGGTATTTGGAGTCCTCTCCTCATCGATAGTCCCAAACGTATAGTCTTGATCTTCCTTCTTATCGTGCTCGAATTGGCCAACTCGTTCGTAGGTTGAGAATCTCGGACAAGTGCTTTGGTCTTCAATGTAGTTGAATTGATTGTGACGGCATATGTCGCTGGTGCGGCAGAGGCGCTTCCATGCGTGACGCTTGCATAAATTTGAATGGAGGAGAGCACGATACAATCTTCTGGGTTCTTTATATTAGGGTTTGTCGATACAATGAATTGCTCACAGCGATATCAGATTGCTTCAGGAGTTAGCAATCGACTGTTTCTAATACTATTCAAAGTTGACTGATAGCGCTGATCTCGTATCTAATGATGTAGTCGCGCAGGGTGACGAAAGATCTGCGCCAGTGTGACTAAAGTTACAGCTGTAGGAGCGAGAGTGATCGATGATAAGATGTCTTGCCAGGGGGGCTTGGTGCACTTTAACGAGAGCCGATGGTTCATTCTCCGGGATGATGAAGGATTATGGCGAGGATCAAGCTTGCGCGTTTCGCCTCCGGTTCAGTTGCGTTGAGCTGCGTGGGCGTCCTCTATTCGGTGAGTTCTGTTAAGAATGAAGTTGTTAGTTATATTCTCTGAACTCTAAGTTCTTGTTTTAATTACAGATCTCATCTCGGACGTGGGCGTACCAGCGAAGACCGCAGTGATGGTCGCTACCGTTTGGTCAGCGAAATGTTAAAGGAATGGCTGTGCGTTTACAATGTTGGTTATCATGCACGTGTTAATCATTTCAGGACATTAATCTCTTAGATCATCGTGAACGTTGCGACTTTTCACAATTACCGATGGACTTATGGTTAGGATTATTACATGTCTGGACAGCGTAGCATGTTGAAACGTAGCGGACTAATGTGTGCGCACCATGATTAGGCCGTGTTGGTAATTTATTGTTTGGTTTCTGCTCTTGGTAGAACGGCTTAGGCCGTATAATTGTTATCGGTTTTCGATTCTTTCATTCTAGATAATAGTTTAATTGAGCGGGAAAGGAATATACACATTGTCTGCTATCCGTATATGCGCAATCCTCAGATTCTGCCTCTGGTCTTGTAGTTGTCGTAAATTGTTACTTTGAGGCTGCGGCCGGTCAACTTCCAGATACACTCCTTCTGCGTCAGCCCTTCTGCGCACGGATGATAGACCCGCGCCTGCTGCCAATATTCTTGATGACGTAATCAACGGCTTGTCGCTCTCATGTCGAAGGACATACTCGTCTCATTCCGAGCAGTTACTGATCTATCTCGTGTAGCAGATTTCGTGATAAATATGCTTTGATTCCAGCAAATCTGTTTGGTTCTAGTTCTATAACTCCTAATGTCTTAGTGTCAATCCTCTGATTTAGGACCCTTGAATTTAAAGCGTCAGATCCTGTTTCCTTGCTTCATGGCTAAATCGATTGCCGGGTGATATACTTATGGAAGATAAGTTTTTGACAATTCTAGTTTATGCTGTGATCTTGTCGACGCTCTAGTCGTCTGGCCTTTGCTCTGTGTGGATCTCACATCATATTCTGGTTCTGTCGTTTTTTACCGGTGCGCGGAGCTTGCGATAGCGTTGGGAAAAGACGCTAATCTAAACAAATTGGTTACTATCTTTCTGCTCAATCTCACATTTAGCATCTCTCTTTGTTCTTTTCTATTTATATTCTATATATGCTACTTTTACATATACTCCCAACTCTACACGCGGTTCTCTGAAATACTAGTCAGTGGCTATTAAGACATCTAGATCTTATCTTAGCCAGACGTTATGCGCCTAATCTTGCACTCGAAAGTGTTTACTTTTGCCTTTACTGCTTTTTCAATTTTTTCGGTTTTTTATTCCGGCAGGTTAGTTTCTCCAAGGTTCATTGAACCTCCTTTTGATACGATTCTAGGTCTTCCTTTCCTGCTCCTCTCAACCTCAAGCCGTTTTTTATCACCCTGTTCTCCCCTATTGATGAGCATGATCGGTACTTTCTTCTCAAAATTACAAGGTTCACTGTCTCGCATGAGTACCCTTAGTCCCTGCGTTGAGTTGTGGTGTGATAAGAAATATCTTCATCCGGTTATTTCTGGACGCTAGCTCCGTCAACTGAGTTAGAGAAGGTTGTTTTCATCCTTTCTGCTCAGATAATGTACCCTCCTATAAAACTCTTCGTCGTGATAAATCATGTCTCGTCTTTACATTCTTAGGTGCAGGCTACTCAGAGGGGGCACTTCTAAGATCAGGTCACGTGTTCTCGTTTTCGCTTCTACTATTATTGTTCGATTTTGAGTAATATGTTAGTCATTTACTGCCATGTTGCCATTGCTCTGTACTGCATTCCTTATGAGAATCCGAATAATGAAGATAGTGATGGAACGTTGACTAGCTACTCTAGCGTCTTTTGTGGACGCCCCCGCTACCAATATGCCGTCTTCCATATCGGCGGCTATGCCTTAGGTTCCTAGTAGCAAATGCACGTGGATTACTCATTAGTTTTTTCATACAGAGTGACCTGGTAAACCTAATTGCTGCATTCGCATGCGTGCCTTGTTAGCTACGTTCGTACTACTAGCGGATGACACTACATGTGGTATATTCAGACCTACTGAGCTAATGTCCGGTTGATGTGTATGATATGTTTCTTGAGAATTGACTTCATCTCAGGATAATCGCATTGCTAAGAAGAACTACGTCTTGGGATCCTGTCTTCAACTATAAGGCTCGTCTCAATTTAATTACTCGTTGTAAGTGCGACTAAGTAGTTGTGATCAGTATGCGTCCATTCAGTTTGTATTTCTCCTTTCCTAACGATTGGGCCAACGAGCGCGCGTGCATCTCGGGGCGCTCGCTACTCGCGAAAATTTTCCTAGGTAAATTTCTTTTCATCTTCATAGTTCGATGATGTTATACATGAATCTTCTTTTCTACTACGGACCCCTAGTATGTCTCTCCTAAGTATTTCTTCATTATGCATACGATTCATAAGAGATCATCCTAAGGCTGAATTGCTCGCGTTTTCTTCCCGCGGCGTTACACACCTGAACTTCTTTATGAAGCAATTTCCCATATGTTCTCCCCCTGCTGCTCTACCACCGTCATACGGCCCTGAGTTATATTTCATTTGATTCGCTTCTTTTCGTTTGTCTGTCTCCCCCTTTACCCTCTTGTTCATCATATATCCCCCTAACACGTTAGCTTTCCATCTCTATTCACCAACGTTCCTTTCATATCCATACGGTAGGTAATTCATGGAAGTCCGACCTTTCAGCCTTCTTGTAGACCGTTCTACTCATCATATGTTTGTGCATCTCTGATTTGTCGCACAGCCACTCGTTCTAACTCGCTGCATCTATAATTGTTGCGTTGTTCGCGAGAGAGTCGTCATATGCAATACATTCGCACTAGTCCTATCAATACCGATAAGTC
>CAJQUW010001875.1:0-15608 GCA_907163375.1 Prostheceraeus crozeri
CCTTCACTTGAGTTCATATCACCTGACCCTCCCCTCAGGTCTCAGAGGCTGTAGAAATTCACTTGAAAAATATTTTGTCATAAGTTGAAAAATGAATATTGCGCATGCGCATATAGGGACATGTTGTTTGAAACTCATCTAGTTATTACTTACATCATGTTCTTCCCAGTAAACATGTGACGTCAGCGGGATGTCATGACGACGTCATTCCAGGATGTCCCACGTACGTCTTATTTGACAGTAAAAAAGACGTCACAGCGGAAGCATCACAGGACGTCAGTATGACATCCCGCCGTCACCGAAAGGAGAGGAGGTTAAAGAGAAGTGAGAAGAGATATGGAAGAAGAAGAGAAATGATGAATTGGAACAAGAGAAGAAAATGAAGAGAAGTGGGGAGAATAGAAGTAGGAAGGAAGACAAAGAATTGAGTTGAGAAGCTTTGTAATGAGAAATAGCTGGGAGGAAAATGTCTCGAAGAAGCGAAAGGAAGTAAGAGAAAAATTACGTGCTATGACAGAGGAATCAATATCAGAAGAAAAAGCCTCAAGAATAAGCGATCAGAAGAGATAGAGGAAGGCATAATAGTGTATTGTGAGAGGGAGCGACGATGGTTCGAGAATGTAAATTAAAAAAAGATAGTCCCAAAAAAAAACTTTAGTGCAATGAAGTGGAAATATTCATTCTATCATAGCGTAAGTACGTCATGACTTTCATGACCTCATCGTGGTTTGTGGTCATTGTTTTCCTGTTTGTGGTCACCACGTTAGGATGTCACAGTTCGCAAGCGTCATATAAGGCAGCGTCATTCTGACGTCTTTGATTGGAGGGTCACTGTGACATCCCGATTTGGGTCATAGGGGGACGGTCTAGACGCATGATGGACATCAATGGCCGAGTCGCAATGACGTCAAATGTTTTACTGGGTTGATGTAGGGCCGTGCTATAAGATCGCAATTGCAAAAAATTTTGCTCTGACAGGGGACGCTTGTAAAGGTTGGGGTCTGCATCAATGAATTGTTCTAGGGCGATAAATGTATGTAGACAAAATGAAAAGTTATGCACTTATAGGTTTGACAATAATGACAAAATTTCATTGCACCTATTTGATTGAGGTGTTTGGGGATTCCACAGGTTTTGATAATTGAAAGTGCAAAGAAACAATTAAGGACAGTTACACGTATCAAATTACGTCTATCCTTGCTAGCTATAGCATATAATCAATTGTTTTACTAAAAATCAAAGTTCCTAATTTTTGGGAACATTATTTGGTGCCTCGCCTCAGGTCGCAGACGTTGTGAAAAAGCTCAGGTCTCTGGGGTTAAGTAAGGCTCAAATGTGTATTAGAACGAAGAATGACGACCCAGTACGAGATTCCAAATTATTTCAACTGATTAACAAAATACACAAAAATGGACTTTACCTGAACTGTGCCATCGCACAAAAATTTTTCCACTCAGTAGTAGTTGGCTTCCTGAATTGAATTTCGAGGCTAGCACCTTCTATTCGATGGTGGTGCAGATGACATTTGATGCTATCATCGGACTATTATTATGTCGGAGTTTGCGAATCGCCCTCCTCTCCCTGTTTCAGCAGGATTACTAGCTTCCGTTGATGCTTATTTTAAAAATAGTAAAATTGCATATGTAAATAATTTTTACTAATGGAATATAAAAATTTGTAGTATGCCACTCACTTCAGTGCATGCCAATGACATGTCTGGTTATATCGCGCATTGTAAATAGTGTGCTGGAATTGAAGTTGTTAATGATCTTGACGTAACCATAAACTATTCGGCATGTATGCTTAGATGGAAATGCCACTACAGTATCTGGGGAAGTTGGTTGTCACATTTCCACCATGCGGCTGTAAGCAGCATCAGAAGTGCAATTGTATACTTATGGAATGAAGTCAGGGGACTGGGGGAAAGCAAATCAGTTTGGGAGTAGCATGTTCTTCCTCTTGCTTCTCCAATCACAGTGTTTGCTCTCTGAGAAAAGCATGGCGAAGCAAGACTACTATCAGCATCATATGATTCCAGATATAGCTCAGTTACGGACCTATTAAAACGGCACTTAAAAAAGTTATTAGATCGTTTAGAAGTATATTGTTGTGAAAGTAAAAACAGGGTGATTAGATGATATAGCCGTCTGGTGCGGTGACAAAATATTACTGTATGTGGGCTAGTTGCCGATGTACGCACAGAGACACAGACCGTTGATTCTTGGCCGTCTGGACGAGTTTGTGGTGTGAGTGACGTCGCATTTGAGGTGGGACGTCGATTGGCTGGTTTGCATAGAGATAAGATATCTATGCCATTGTTTCCTTCTTTTGTGTAGATAGGGGGACAATTAGATGACTAGAATGGCACCGAGGTCTGTAGACTATGACGGGCGGGTCTAGAGGGCTAGTTTTACACATGCGAAACTTTTTGCAGGCGCAATTGTCGGCTTAAGTTTTGTGAATATGGCCTTTGCACATTGCGGACCTTTTCGATTTTCTGTTAATACGGATCATGTCAATCGGACAAGGGGGGATGTGTTCAGTGAATGCCTTATTTGGAGGAAGAGGGATTTCAACCATACTATTACATCTGACGAGACAAGGCTTCAGTTGGTATGTTGTAGTCTTCTTTTCATCGGAAAGAAATCGGCCAGATTTAGAATTTGCTATCAGGAATATCTAAAAAATGTTATTCACATAAAGCTTCGACCTATACATAGATCAAAGAAATCAGAAATGAAAAATGTTTCCCATTTGAGCCATTCGTGTTCTCGGTCTCAGTCTGCTCTGTAGATGAGTAGACATGTAAGCTCATTTCTGTTTAGGACACTAGAAGATGCTCCAGGCAAAAACCATATTCAATCTGGGTTCTATCGGTAAAAGTGGTTTCCGAATTGCGTTTCTTCACCATTCTAACTTTCCATTAGCAGGACGTCAAAATACACACTATTTACATGAGGCGAGAAACTTTTTCATCATAGTTTCAATGAGGTGAATAAACCAACACACTTACACACATTTATTGTTCAAAAATCCGATGCTTTTGCGAAAAGGTAGTTCCAGTTTTAGTCCAAATCAATAGAGCAATTGTTGCATGAGACAGGGGTCCATCTTGGGAGTCTTGCATGTTATGCAAGAAAATAATTTTCCGCATTCCATGGCGGGGAAAGCCTTCAGGATTCTGGCAAAATACATTTCGGTGTGTGAATCACCAAAATCCGAGAACTGACTTGCTGAGAACGAGAGTCAGGATGTTAAATTAACTGACATAGACTGACTTCAGTCATTCGTCGATTGCCACGCGCATGGACGGTACTATTGTTTGAGCGTTGCGAAGGTCAATCACCTCAATACTTTCGGACTTCGATTATATTATTTGTGATAGGAGATCGGTTCTACTGAACAGAACAATTTAGCTAATTCTACATGTACTGAATTTGTCACTCGTAGTAAAAACTAAACTCAGGAAAATGGCTCACAGAATTAACGCAGACTGTCGATAGATCGCTTAGTCGGTCAAAACTCGCAAAATCACGCTGATTTCGCGGAGAATTCTGTGCAAATCAATTTTTTATTCCGCTTTTAAAAACTCGCGCGACATTATGTGTGAAACACAAACACGCGCACCGGACTTCCGCGCTACAAATGGTTCATCCATGTGTGAAAACAGCCCTAATTCAGGAGTTCTGTCTTGTAGTTTGAGATAACTTCTTGATCCAAATGCCGTTATAAACCTATATTTTTCACTGCAGAAATAAGATCCAAAATGTGAGATGTGTCACTTGTTAATTGAATCAAGAGATGACTGTTGAACATAAGTCTGCAAGCGAGCGCGAGAGAATGCAAAGCAGAAAAAACTACATATAGAGAAGTTTCAACTTAGAAAGTTCGCATCATCTAACTCCATACCATCACATTGTAAATGATCCTGATGCAGAGAGATGAATATCATCCGAGCATGCCCTTTCAGACAATCCTACAGGCGATTTGATGGGAATTAGACATCTTCATTGGTTCAATTGCTTGTCATCAACTTGATAATCGATTTGCATGAATTATCTTTCATGTCGTATTAAAGACAACCAAGATCTCATTCCTATTAATCTATAACAATCCGAGTCTCTATGAGCTGTTTTTTGTATCCGCTTCTGCTTTCATCGAGACTAATAGTTCAACACCACAGGAAAAAAAAGAAATAAAAATGTCTTTAATGACCAGCAGTTGGACTAGAATGAAAAATTCGACGCAAGGACGCGGTCACAGCCGGGGAACTGAGCGTTGGAAGACATTAATCACCAAACGAATAAAAGCTTGGAAAATGCAGAAAAGTGACAAGATCGTATAAACACAAAATGATGGAATGCTCGTTGACAAGTGGCATAGATATCTAAGTGAATTAAATTGGCGGTGGAATCTTTAGGTGCCCACTATTTAGTTGCTTAGCGCTGGCATAAAGAATTGAAGATTCAACTTCCATTCCAGGAAGAAATTCTTGTCATCAAATTTTCTGTGCAGTCGAGCACTATTCACAGATAGCATTGTTTGTTTCGTCTAGGTTGAGCACTAGATGAAAACCAGCATCTAGTTATCAATCTTGACACAGTGCTGATGTCAAGTTTCGTTAAAAGAAGTTTGTCAACTTCTTTAACTTTTTCAATTTTTTTTGCTAATCTTTTTTTGTAATAATGATCATCGGGGGTGTATACGGAAGGCACTCAATAGACATTATAGAGAAAACTATTGCTTCAATTAAGTAAATTCTACTGTCTCATCCATATAAAGGCGAAAATTATTCGCGATCCTATGAAAAACCAGCTTTGCATTGTTTAGTAGTACTTATAGGGCTGCTATAAAACCACGATTCATAATTTCAATTCTTGTTTCATTTTCTTGGAAATCTGTTTATCAAATCTTGATTTTTGAATCTGTTTATTCTAAGTAAATTCTATTCAATTTACGCACCAATCTTAGGGCGATTTGCCAGTAGTGTGTTTAAAGAGATACTTAATGGCCATACCCGTCGAAATTTCACTAGCTTGTAATTGTAAATGTCTCAAAAATGACCCGGGCAATGGGCGGCCGACTTTAAAATAGGGAGTTGTGTTGTCAGATGTTGAGAGATTCTGAACTAGGCGTCTGCTGATTGACTTCCTGATATTGGATGAAACAGCAGCCATTTCAGGTTATGCGTTCCCATTTTTTCAGCTGAGGGATGCAACCATTCATTATTTAATTATTTTACATTTTACCGTTGATTAATATGTTGCATAGTATTGTTACTGTCATCAATAAAAACCCCTAGCTACATTTAGAAGGAATCTGCTGATATCAATAGGCATTTGTTGAATGTTTGAAACCCCAAAGCACATCTGCATATCTAAACTTGCGATTTTTCAGAAATTATTGATGACTTATCATTGTTAATCAGGAGGTGTGAGATGCATGACATGTGCTGTAGGACGCGGTGGTTGGACCCCACAGTTCACCTGAATGCACTGTCATGCTGACGCTGGCAGTGTTGAATGACAAAAAACTGAATTTGCTCCGTGTTGTGGTGATCCGTCAATTCGTTAATACAAAATCAAAAACACATATAAAAAGTGTGAATTTGAAAATGGACAAGAATTATCACTCGCTCTCTCAATATGTTGGATTGGCCAGGCTGAAGCTTACCAATGGTTCTTTCCTGTTCTTGGTTGAGACCGGCCCCTATGATACGTTAAAACTTACGAATATAGTCTTCGCCAACCAATGAATAGCGTTTAGATTTAGACAATTCGACCGACAACATCAAATCGCACGGTTGTGATTGGCTTCAATTAGTGCCTCAACTTCTTGTTTTCAGAAAAGCGTTTGGACTTTGCCAGATTAGCACACAATCATATACGAACCTCAAACACTCGAACGACCGTCACATGATTAAAAAAGATGGCGGTTTAGACACACAGCAGAGGCAGTCAAGCACAGGCAGTTGAAAACCGCGGAGCACGTCCTCGGAAGCGGGACTTCTGTGTTGTGTCTTCCCCTATCTGGACGCAACGTCTTACAAAAAGACATGCGCAGGCCATAGAAGCCTACTAGGCGGTGTTACAAGGAAAATATACAAATCATGTACAGTTTCCAAAGGGTCTCATCACTGAAACAAATCAAACACTGCAAAGAAACAGAAGCATACCCACGCTCTTAAATGCCATTATCTGACCTTGCTCGTTTTGATTCTTGTTTTCGAGTAACCGACGTGGCAGTGACTGGGAACGGAAAACTGCCGAAGTAGATTAAAGTGACATGCAATGTATAAACGCTATGATCATAGACTCAAAGTTGTCTTCTCGAGACGAGGCGAAATTCAATGGAGGAATTTAATTAACAAGATGAATGTTTTATTTTTGAGTCATAAAACTGCAATTTGAATACTTTTGACACAGCTTTTTTAAACATGGGAAAAAGAACAAGTATTTTTAACAAACTACTTGAAGTTGAGGGCTCTAAATGACTGAACCACGCCAGCCATTTGAGTCTGTTAAAATAATTACTTCGAAATATATGGTTTTCAAATGTTGTTTCCTCTTGGAGTGTAGTATAATGTAATAGATGTTGGTACATAGTGACTGCTACTGATTATTAATCGCTCAATATTTGACAAATCACTATAGCCGAAGGAATTGCCAAATACCAGATACAGGCTTTTCTTTGGTAGGATATTCTGTATAGATATTTTGTAGTGCTTCGCTGCGTTGTTGTGGGGGGTATATGTTTCGCAATGATGGCTATTTGCTTTACATACTAAAGCTAGACCAGCACCACACATGTTAAAAGAAGGGCATTTAAAATCATGTCAAAAAGTATGTTGAAGCTTAAGGCCTTTTGTCAATAAAGATCAAACTAAATGGTGTTTTTACTTACTGTTTTGGCAAGTAGTGAGGATAATGGGACATTCAAGAGTCAATTGTACAATATTGAATTCGATTTTAATACCTCATGGCAAGTCTTAGGTATTTATTCATAAATAGGTCAATATAGTATTAAACCGATTGCAACAATTATGCATGTATGTAATTAGGGAAATTAAGCATGTTTATCAATCTGAAATAAAAACACACTTATAATTCGATGAAACGCAAAAATTGTTATGTCGAGAACTATAACTCAACCTATATTAAACGATAAGTAAAAGTGATTACCGTTATGAATGATATTGATGTCAGTCGCAACTTGGTTTTCATAAAAAAGTTGAGTATAACCGATAAATCTTGTTTAATGTTACAACGACAAGTAGCAAACGGCGACATACCAGCATAGAATTTTCCACAATAAATACTTTAATCTAGTTAAGATGCACTCTTTAATTCAAAAGGAAATATATTCTGGTTGGCTAGGTTAGATTTCTGAAAAAAAGTTATTTCACAGTTAAGCAGAGTAATCTAGATATAAATATTTTTGCTATGATAGAAAACCTAAAATGCTGCTACATACGAAAAAATGACGCAAGGAATGAGGGATGAATTCTGCACTCGGGTCTCGTATATGAAAACATACCAACAACTTCGTATTTTCATTTGTGTAGAATAAACTCAGCCAATCACAGTTAGAATAGTTCGTATCGCAAACAATACCAAAATCTATCATTGCAAAAGTAAAGTTGATGCATATTTCGTATGAAAATAAAAGACGCCAGATCTCTGTTAAACATTTACGAGAATTCGTTATCATATATGTTAGTTTTACAAAGTGATATGTGAAATTTGTTATATGTTTGTATGTAATTTTTCAGTTATCCAGCGATATACAGTATAGTACATCAAAAAAGATATGGCACAAGATAATTGAGAATCTAATTTGAATCTGGAGGCGGGTTTTTAGGCGTGAACATTTTACCGTTTACCACGAGCAGCGTATCTGCCCCTGTCGACCTGTTGGTAATACGAGAATACAACTGTAAGAGAGACCAATCCAAGATAAAAACAATTGTGCCATGAGAGTCCTCGTCCTCCTTCTCCCAAACCTTCAGGTCTGTCTTCAACAACAACAATGAAAAACGGGTTGCCCTTATTGATATTTGACACATGTTTCAGGTTGAGTAACTGTTGTTGTGTCTTTGATTCTTGGTTGTGATTTCCTAAATTTGTATTCCAGTAACCTTGGGTTTAGCAATGGAAGCCAAATGAAATTTTCATGCTGAATGTACGAGACTACAATGTATTTATTTATGTATTCATCATGACACAAATAACCAAATGCTTAGCACAACGTACAGATTTTCTAGTGCGTACAATCACTCGCGAGATGCGGAGTACGGCTATGTCCTATCATTTTTGCTAGGAGGCTCGGGTTTATTGACAAAATAGTCCTATCAAAATAATAGGGACTTCTGGCCTATAAACTAAGACCCGAAATATGATACAAACAAATTATTTATCCTCGTACATAGCTGTCACTGTCTTGATGTCAACTTTCTATTTCCTCCGTTCAAACAAACAAGTACATAGGGAGACAGCAGTGCATGCAAAAACTTGTAATAGTTGCGCATGAGGGAATGAACCGCGATAGTGAAAAAAGGATTGTCTTTTTACTCGGTGATTTAGTAGAGAAGACAAGCCTTCCTAGCCTCGATCACACCTACGCGCCAAAAAAGGGGGTCTTCTTTGAGTCCCTGGGTTTTCTTGTGTCTATGGTCACATCAGA
The DNA here is from genome assembly GCA_907163375.1 of Prostheceraeus crozeri. Lineage (NCBI taxonomy): Eukaryota > Metazoa > Platyhelminthes > Polycladida > Euryleptidae > Prostheceraeus > Prostheceraeus crozeri. The sequence goes on from CAJQUW010001875.1 coordinate 8,683, forward strand.
GACAAAAATGAAATACTAGTTTGCTTGAGAACATTACCTTTTACCGTCACGTTAATCGTGTGTGATGGCTCCTCCAAAGCGCATATTATAATCGAAGGTGTACTCATCTTTTTTGAAGAAAGATGGGGATTTTCCTGCCTAGTGGAGACTGGAGAAAAACCGTGTGAAGCACACATCAACAAGATGGGAGGAATCGAGTCGTATGCATCCAACTTAAAGCGACATTTGATTAACTTTCATCGAATATGAGTGATGCAGCAATGATCACGAAAAATTGGTTCAAGTAAGCCTATAATGATCTATGACGTAGGTCGCCAGATAATTTAGTCCAAATTGGAAACTCTGACTATACTTTGAACTTTTATCACTTTCGTGACTTTGTTCTGCGTTTTATGATTATTTTAGTCAATATACTGTCAGCAAAAATCAATTATGGGATCCCAATATTGTTACCATTACTGATTTCATATCAGAACTTATTCAGCCATTTGGAAACGTTCCATTCAAGCGAATGCTTGTCACTCTTGTTGTCACTTTGATGTTTACATGTACAATAGATCTGATCGCAACAAGCAGAAATGTTGCTACAGGGTCCAGCATGAAACACGTGACTAAATCATTGCATTTGAGGATGAGAGTATAATGTTCATGCATAGCAGAAGACCTCAAAAACCAAGAAACTGGATGAAAAGAACAACAGTAGTAAGGAAGTGACAAACACCAGATAGCGCAAGATGGCCGCCATCGCTGACTCCCCCCCCCCTCTGGAACGGCAGAGTGTCGTGGTCGGCCGCCGTGGTGCTTCGGGTCTGAGTCCCCCCCCCCTCTGGAACGACAGAGTCTGTCGTGGTGTGCCGGCCAGGTGGGTTCACAACATGTTTGCTGACTCCCCCCCCCCCTCTGGAACGACAGAGTGTGAGACTCGGATGTGTTGGTCTCGTATGGGTTGACGTGACCGACCGCCTAGGTTGACGTGGCCGACCGCCTAGGTTGACGTGGGCGACCGTCTAGGTTGACGTGGGCGACCGTCTAGGTTGTCGTGGATGGTGAAATGGCTGCCAGATTCGGATTCAGCGTAAAATTCTGCATCGGTAGGGTGAGTTTTAAGGCAATTGGCGAGAAAAAATTTTTCTTCAAAATTTTAACAGAGTTAGAATTTGGGACGTTTTGGTGTGTAGCGCCCAAACGAAGCATCGGATGAGAAAACGGAGGCCAGATTCGGAATCTACGTGAAATTTTGGGGTAGGAAGGATGTTTCCAGCGAAATCGGAGAGAAAAAATTTTCGGCTGACGTCCCCCCCCCCTCTGGACAGCTTGCTTCGATTTTGGCTTCTAGTGGACGGATTTTGTCGTGCGATAGCTCGTTTGAAAGCTAAGAGTGAGACAAATTCAGTGAAAGAATCGGCTTGTTCCTATCTGTCTTCGTTTAGATGTGAGACGCCATTTAAGATTTTGGGACATTGGTGAAAAACGACAGAGTTAGAATTTGGGACGTTTTGGGCTCTAGCTTCAAAACGAAGCATCGGATTGGAAAACGGAGGCCAGATTTGGAATCAGCGTGAAATTCTTTATCTGTATAGTGAGTTTCAAGTCAATCGGAGAGAAAAAATTTTCAACATTTTTCGAAAAAACGACAGAGTTAGAATTTGGGACGTTTTGGTGTGTAGCGCCCAAACGAAGCATCGGATGAGAAAACGGAGGCCAGATTCGGAATCTACGTGAAATTTTGGGTTAGGAAGGATGTTTCCAGCGAAATCGGAGAGAAAAAATTTTCTGCTGACGTCCCCCCCCCTCTAGACAGCTTGCTCCGATTTTGGCTTCCAGTGGACGGATTTTGTCGTGCGATAGCTCGTTTGAAAGCTAAGAGTGAGACAAATTCAGTGAAACAATCGGCTTGTTCCTATCTGTCTTCGTTCAAAAGTTAGAGCGGTTACAAGATTTTAGGTCGGAGCTCGCTTACCTGAAAAAATCCTAAGTGTCAGAGTGACTTTGTATGGGTAAAAATTTGAAAATTTTCCAAAGTGTGGAATTTCGACCTGGGACCGTCACCAAAACATTTTTCATCAAATTCTGAAATTTCGCTGACGTCCCCCCCCCTCTGGACAGCTTGCTTCGATTTTGGCTTCCAGTGGACGGATTTTGTCGTGCGATAGCTCGTTTGAAAGCTAAGAGTGAGACAAATTCAGTGAAACATTCGGCTTGTTCCTATCTGTCTTCGTTCAAAAGTTAGAGCGGTTACAAGATTTTAGGTCGGAGCTCGCTTACCTGAAAAAATCCTAAGTGTCAGAGTGACTTTGTATGGGTAAAATTTTGAAAATTTTCCAAAGTGTGGAATTTCGACCTGGGACCGTCACCAAAACATTTTTCATCAAATTCTGAAATTTCGCTGACGTCCCCCCCCCCTCGGGAGAGCTCGCTTCGATTTTGGCTTCCAGTGGACGGATTTTGTCGTGCGATAGCTCGTTTGAAAGCTAAGAGTGAGACAAATTCAGTGAAAGAATCGGCTTGTTCCTATCTGTCTTCGTTTAGATGTGAGACGCCATTTAAGATTTTGGCACATTGGTGAAAAACGACAGAGTTAGAATTTGGGACGTTTTGGGCTGTAGCTTCAAAACGAAGCATCGGATTGGAAAACGGATTTCAGATTTGGAATCAGCGTGAAATTCTTTATCTGTATGGTGAGTTTCAAGTCAATCGGAGAGAAAAAATTTTCAACATTTTTCGAAAAAACGACAGAGTTAGAATTTTTGCGATGGCTGCCTACTGTAGAGCCAAAACGAAGCATCGGATGGGAAAACTGAGGCCAGATTCGGATTCAGCGTCAAATTCTACATGGAAATGGTGTATTTCCAGCTCAAGCGGAGAGAAAAAATTTTCACTGACGTCCCCCCCCCTCTGGACAGCTTGCTTCGATTTTGGCTTCCAGTGGACGGATTTTGTCGTGCGATAGCTCGTTTGAAAGCTAAGAGTGAGACAAATTCAGTGAAAGAATCGGCTTGTTCCTATCTGTCTTCGTTTAGATGTGAGACGCCATTTAAGATAATTTGGGGGACATTGGCGGAAAAAACGACAGAGTTTAGAATTTGGGTCGGTTTGGGCTGTAGCGTCAAAACGAAGCATCGGATTGGAAAACGGATTTCAGATTTGGAATCAGCGTCAGATTCTTTATCTATATGGTGAGTTTCATGTCAATCGGAGAGTTTCAAGTCTCGGCGAGAAAAATTTTCAACATTTTTCGGAAAAACGACAGAGTTAGAATTTTTGCGATGGCTGCCTACTGTAGAGCCAAAACGAAGCATCGGATGGGAAAACGGAGGCCAGATTTGGATTCAGCGTCAAATTCTACATGGAAATGGTGTATTTCCAGCTCAATCGGAGCACTAGAACCGGAGATAGACGGGATTTTTAGTGTTTGGATGATGGGTATTACGTCATCAGCTGATCGCCACACACTATATAAGATATATGGGAACCATACGGAGACTTGTGTCATTTAGAGGAGGTGATGAACGAACTGTCAGAGGTGAGGGTCGTCTCTCTGAGCTCCGATGATAGCTTCGGAACATTCCAAATTCCAAGTTTCTGTAAGAAACCGACTTAGAAAATTTCATTGCTGATATCAGCTGTAAGGGCGTCAAGACTTAGAGGTTCGCCAGGAGATGGCCTTCGTCTCAAGGCCCATTACAAGACTCCAAAACTTTAAAGGCTCGTAACTTTTGGCTTCTACAATACCACCCATCCCCCCCCGTCCCCCTACTGACTTGATTCTCATTAACTTAAAGGTTCAGGTTGGCGCTAATGTGACCTGCCCTAAGTGACTAGGACTAACTTATAAAAAAATTTCATATAAGAAGTGAGTGCCTAAAATAAAAAGTCTGTTCGTGAAAAATTTTTATAATTCACTAGTTTTGGAGGCCACCTTTTTCCTCACCGGGGATTTTCGACCCTGCTGAAGAGTGCATGAAAGCAGCATTTGTTAATGATGTACCTGAGTCCAGTCTTCTCATGGTGTGTATTTAATGTAAAGCGGCTTTTCACTGATAAAGCGAGCAAGAACAACGGAGATGTTTGCTGTAGAATATTCCTCACTGGAACAGGTGATGTTCCTTGTCGGACCGGCGGAAGCGATTGCCGTAGTGATAAGTGTGTGGCAAGGCGAATGTGTCATATTTAAGACCGTAACCGCTGGGACAACTCATGTCTCATGTTGGGCATTTGACACAGCTCTCAACGTAGCACTTTGAACGCCAATCGGTTGAGTCTTAGCTATCTTGTCATGGGTGGCCTCTAAACATCTCCATTGCAAAACGCTGGTGAATCAAGCTCTCTACGGCTTGCTATCAAGCTGATCAAAGCAACAACTTGGGATGTTTCCGTCAAGGTTTTCAAGTATGCGAAGTTCAAATCTGCTATCAGATTTCAAATTCAACTAAGACTAAGGCAGCTTTTGAGGGGTTAGATCCCACTACTGTTTCACATACCTTTGACTCGGCGTTCCTGTTACCCAACTTCGGGGGCAGTGACAATGATGTTCTTCAGCTATCAACTGTAAAGAGGCGGGTATCGGTGGAAGATCTCTCACTTCCCTAGTGTGATCAGCTACAAAAGGCCTTCGGGCTGTGCCGAACGGTGATCGAGAGTGACCACTCACTACACTCAAAATCTATCATTCCTCACTAAGTGTGTAAATTACTGGACTAATACATTGTGTCCCTGCTATCAGGTTATTTTTTGACTTGCTATCTAGATGAATAGTTTCTCTTGCTATCAAGAGATTCACTTTCTACTCATAAAGCACATCATCGCTGTAATACCTCCTTTGCTCGGAGCGTTCCTTCGGGGACGGCGGGTACTGCCGTAGAGGGATTGTGTTTGCACGGGTTGTTGTCTCGTTTGTTAGACCGAACCTCTGAGCGTTGCTCATGTTGGGCGTTCGATTCATACTCAACGTGACGTTTCTCTCGCCAGGGTCAGAGTACTTCAGCCCATTCGACAACGGTTAGTTTTATGATATGGAGTAGAGGAAATGTAATTCATTAGATGTCCCTTAATGATTGTTCCATGTTAACCGTTGATGAGACCAAATGAAATTGTTTCTCATCTTCCTTTTCAATGATTGAAATCTACTAACACAACTACGTATAATCGGCCACTATGGGGCAAGCATGATAGAGCTTCAATGCGCTTTTGCCCTGGGCAGTCTTCGGACTGGCGAATACTATTATTAAGTTGAATCTGACTATCAGTCAACTTGTACGTTTGCGTCGCATTAGAGGGGTATATAAACCACTGCCTCTCATTTCATTTCAATCATGCAGACGCCGAACAGTCAAGTCAGCTCTCCTCGCGGACCGCAGTTAAGGCCGCGAAATTTATTTGAGGAGTTTGTCAGGCTAGAGGAGCAAGACAGAGTTTTTAATAATCTTGCTCAGATTGGCAATCCGATGACAGCAACTGCTGTCAATCCAACGGAATGGCGCTACATTCCACTTTTTAGCCATGTACCAGTTAGTGTGGAAGTCGACAGTGCTACCAAAGAGAGAGTCAAAGACTCTCTCAGTAGAATTGGTAGGGTGTAAGATGACGTTACTCCCGAGAACGAACCATCGGCTCTCTTAAGGGCCACCATGGGGCAAGACATGATAGAACCTCCTCGCGGTTTGCCCTGGGCAGTCTTCGGACTGGCGAATACTATCATTAAGTTGAATCTGCTATCAGTCAACTTGAACGTTGCAAATGAAGTTCGGTGTAATACTTCCTTTCGACGGGCGTTCCTGTAAAGGGCGGCGGTGAAACCCGTAGCTATGTATACCGCAAGGGACATTCGGCAATGGTCAATCTTGTTAAACCTCTCTGCGTCATGTTTGCAAGTGATTGCCTCTGTCTCAACGTAGTATGCATTCGCGCCAGGGCGACATTTAGCCAACTGTCGAAGGTTGCCTAAAACTTTCCATTGCATACGTTATGAGAACCATGAGTTCTACCTGTCTCTATCAATGAGACGAATTGATGAATGGAATGAAATGGGAGGACACTCACGCGCCACACGCAACATAACACACTTCTCTCTTTCGTAGTCTAACAAGCTCTTTACACATGGATCGCAGTCGATTGCTATCCCTGTATCAGAAGTGTAAGCTATCTTAATTTTATTTGACACTATTTCATCTATCATCATCGTCCATATGAAATGTTTTAAGATTTACAAGTTAGAAATAAAGTTTCAATAGTGTATGCGTTAGAAATAAAGGTGTAACTGTTTGTAAAAATAAGATCGCAAGATTTACTAGTTTACAAGTTAGACTAAGTGTAAATTAAAAATAAAATTATAACTGTTTCAAGAGTTTACAAGTTAGAAATTAAGTTTTAGCTGTTTGTATATCAAAATAAAGTTTCAAGAGTTTACAAGTTAGAAATAAAGTTTCAATAGTGTATATGTTAGAAATAAAGGTGTAACTGTTTGTAAAAATAAGATCGCAAGATTTACTAGTTTACAAGTTAGACTAAGTGTAAATTAAAAATAAATTATAACTGTTCACGTGTTAAAGCGTTGATGCAACGATGAACAATTAATAAGCTGAAAAGTTTTAGATTCACTTTAACATTATCATATGTTTACAGATAGAAATGTATTACAGCAAAGCTACTTCATGAGTTAGTTTGCCAGGAGTGTATCATCTCAAACTTTTACTCGGGCGACATTTAGCCAACTGTCGAAGGTTGCCTAAAACTTTCCATTGCATACGTTATGAGAGCCATGAGTTCTACCTGTCTCTATCAATGAGACGAATTGATGAATGGAATGAAAGGGAGGACACTCACGCGCCACACGCAATATAACACACTTCTCTCTTCCGTAGTCTAACAAGCTCTTTACACATGGATCGCAGTCGATTGCTATCCCTGTATCAGAAGTGTAAGCTATC
>CAJQUW010001876.1:0-96275 GCA_907163375.1 Prostheceraeus crozeri
ATTTTCAGTGTGATCATTTTTATACTGTGCTTCAATTGAGGGTTCCATTTCTTTTTCTCACTCTGACCCGGGTTTCATTCGGGAATAGATATTGGAGAATGTAACACGGCTGTTTTAGACTGGTAGGAATTCAAAAACAGCTTATGTTTTACTCCTTGTTCATCCGGTAGGTAGTGCGTACTAGGTTTACAGCATCAAGGTTTCAGGTAGTATCAGGCAAGGAAACTAAGTAGGCCAATTGATAGAGGGTAACATTATAAATTGGAAATTAGTGCAAAAAAAACTGCAATTTTTTAAGTGTCATGCTAAAATCATGAATTAATGAAATTGAAAAACATAATATTATAATATACTATAAAATGAACTAACACATGAGGTCTTGAAATGAAACCTTATTTTCTCAACAACTGAACCGAATTTTAATGCGCACATTCTGCGGTCATGACTCAAAATAATTCAGAAAGCAGCGCCACTGTACTCGGTTTATACAGCATGTTTGAGACGAATAGTAGGTGGATACTTGCTTTTTTTAGATGAGGCTGCATGAAACCAAAAGGTCCCATCACCTGATAAAGAAATAGTGCTCAAGCTAGCTACATTAGACGGGTGACCATATGGACCTCATTTGTGATTTATCTGGTTTTAAAAGTAAGTCGTTTAATTTTCATAACGATTGATATGTCAGAGCTTCCGAATGTTTTGTAATCCTGGATATTTTGTGGCAAATGATATTGATCGGCAGTCGCGGGTATAATACTGAGTCTATTGTGAAGTACTTATGTTGCATTCTTAATATTTTTTGAATTGTGTTTGCATGCAATACATTATTATAATTATGTCTGCTTCTATTTGTTGAATATCTATTTTATACTTCCTACTTATTGTCAAAGTGAATGTATTTTTTACAAGTCCTCAGTATGAGGATAGTGAAATGTAAGTCATCATGTCATTTGTGTCACAATATATGGATGACAATCATGTACTATACCGGTATCTACTTAGTTTGGGGGAGGAGTGTACAGTCACAGCCACTGGTTGACTGGATTATCATCACCTCGCTAGAATTCAATAATAATCAATAACTTGATACAGTAATGTGTAATACAATAACTGGAATTCAGTAATATTTTGCTGAAAACACTTTAAACATATTCATCACTCAAAAATTTTTAATTGATAAATTTCAATACCGCGTTGAACCAGCCCTTGCTCCCAAGACTATGAATTCACTGTCACATATTCAACCAGTATTTAACAGAATTCTGTGGTGACTATTTGGTACCACACATTTTAATTGTCTATTTAATTGCTTTTACTTTGACTACAACCAATTAAGTCTTCTATGAAATCCTCGCACGACGACTTACAGTCGTTGGCAGCTCAGAACTAATTTATAACGAAGTTATCTAAGGATCACTTATCAAAAGTAGCGGGCACTATAACAGATCTTTGGTCTTCATATGCGTCTCTAAATTAGTTTAGACAACTAAGAAGTATCTCAGTCATAGTGAATTTATTGGTCATTCTTATTTGCAAATGATTGTAGAATTTAAATTTTAAAATTAAATACCATGACTACAGCCTTCAAAAATTGATATTGATAGAGAGCATGCAACTTCGCATAACAGGGATGAAAATCTTTAGCGGATACGCGTTTCCGTCAGTGTCCCTTGAAAGGCTATAATGAATTTTTTTTAATTTTCTATTTAGGGCCCACGGAATTCTAGAGGATTCCGTGAGGGCCCTTCAAAAGTTGATTTTTTGTCAGAGCCCCTAACTGCCCGTTCTCATCCCCCCCACGCATATATAGGTAATGTACGTTTATGTAGGCCGACCAATTAATTGCAATAATTTTATCCAAAAAATCAAATGGATTGTCAGCTTAATTTCGTCAATTGAGAAATTATTTAATTGCACCTAATTGTAGCAAATCCCTAGCAATTATTTGAAATTAATTTTTCATTGCCCCTGTTTATCAGTGATGTTTGCGCTCGGTGAAGGTTTCTTTCTTGAAGACCATTATTTATCAGGGTGCAGTCAGAAGTCAGGTAACATCTAAATCTGCTTGTCGTCGGTAAAAGGATAAAGGAGCTTAGCGGACGATAACTGATTTATTGTCTTGCATATCTTTCATATCACCTGTTTTTTCAAGTGAAATCAAAATATGTAAGCCGTCAAGTTTGGCGGTTCGTCCAAGTAAATGCGGATGAAAACGTCTTAGTGAAAATTTGCTGAGCTTGCAGCTGCTGTCCACAGTTGCCCTCCATCCAGTGCTGGTACGGAGCGAGTATTCAGCTTATGCGCACCGACACACACAAAACTGAGAAACCGTCTTTCACACCCCGTGTTGTGAAGATTGTAACAGTTCACTTAGCTCTTTAGATGATGACATTGACTTGATTGTGAACGAGTGAAGGATTGTTGTAATGATTGGGGCCGTCTTGTTGGCATCTTGTTCAAAAGCCTACTCATTACTTTTATAGGCCCATATTAAGTAAGAAGATGATGCAAATTTGTGTAGAGATGTAATTAAGGAGTTGCTATGTTTAGACTTTTTGCACTAGTAGATTTATTTTTTTAATTGTTTTCTGATTTTCGTTAAATACACGCGTATGTTTTACAGTTTTCAACAGAAATCCTGATATTATTTACATGTAGGCCTAGTTCTTCTTTTTATATTTGTGCCTTCTTTCTGTACCAGATGAGAATATCTGTCAATTTCAGACTGATCAAACCAAAATATATTTGCGTAGCGAGTACATGTGCATGTATTCCAAATTCATGGCATTATCAAAACTTGACATGACTAGACTACCGTATGTCATTGACCTTGAACAGTCCGGTTAACTGAGCAATGCTAACTAATTCAAATATGCCATATCAAAAGGTCGGTTGATAATTTCGTTATATATAGAACTATCTAAATCTGTATATAATTGCACGTAATATTAAATGGCAGATCTATAGCAGTGGTCGGACCATCTGCGAAAATGTTTAAAAAAAATGAACTCGCTGGGAAAAAAATTGACTTGGTCCTGCGAAAAATTGAACCTTGTAATTCTTACATTTAAATGAACCTATGTTGTCTTATAGAATAAACACTGGTCTACAGGATGGAAAAGGCAAACTAATAACAACTAATTAGCATGTTATTCATTACGTTATCATTTAGTTAAAGCTTCATTCATATTATTCACAGCGTCTTACATCTTGTAACAGATTCAGTAAAATAAAAGAATTGCAGCAGTAGTTCCGAGCATCTACTGAGTTACTGTGGATGTTGTAACCGCATACGAAGCTGTCAAAGCCATGTTTAAGAAGTTGCCGATTGTTCTATAGAAGAATGATAACCGACTTGATTTCAAATAATTTTTCAATTGATGTATAGACAAAACAAATAAAATTCAAATTAATATGAGTATTGTTGTCGGATATATGCATTGAAATTCATTTTGTACACTCGCTCGATGCCTGAAATTCTGAACGCAACTGGAGTCATTTGAAGCGCTCCACACTTCCTATACGATTTACTCATATTTTTGATATTCAGCTAACGATGCAACGGCTCTGATGGATGCAGAAAAACACAAATGTCTAGCCTTGTGTTATCAGTTGCATTGTCCAAAATATCCTCGAACAGCTGGTGGTTTTTAAGATCACCCGAAAAGATCAAATCAAGCGATGAGTGATGTTAAATGAATGTACTCTCATCTTACAAACGGTTCTTACCTTCCATTCAGAAAATTTGAAAGCGCATTCTAAAGACGTGGATGCTGCAAAAAATGTACCCCATTTTATACCAGATAGGCAGAAAATTTCATAGCTGACCCTGGAAAATAGACTGTTCTGGAATTTTCTCTAAATGATGCAAAGTCCATAAAAATGAAATGTCCGAATCTCGAGACATCTGTTTTTGATCAACAGTGTGTGAGCGTTGACCTAGCTGCCGACAATCAGTTCTGCCCATAGAAATAAACTGTTTATCTGAAGTTAGCAATTTTATCTTTTTAGTTGTCTGTTTATTGTTGTCATTTTCTATGGTTCTGCCACACGTTGCCAACCACAGACAGTCTTCGTAAAAAGTGTCGTTGGCCAAGCGGCATTCCAAGGCTTGTTTTAAAGAACAAGAGGACAGATCACCATCAAAAAAAGTGGAAACAGTTACAGCAAAAAAAGGAAAATAATTTTGTGACAATAAATTCGATGCTTCAGAGCACTAAGAGATAAAAGATAGAGGCATCGGACAAAAAGAAACACGAGGGAATGGAAAACATTAATATGATGTAGAACTATCGAGCCGGAGTTGATAATACTGCAGGAAAGCACATTTTGTTCTGCTCGAATTAGATTCATTGGCACACAAGTTTTCGGTCTAAGACCTTCGTCTGTTGCAGAAATAATGTGATCATCAGATTAATGCGACTACCAATTATTCCTGCAATTTCCTGCAAGCAGATGCAAAAATTTTGTTGCTTGTGCAGTCGCCGCCACTGATCGACTTCAGTTCCTCCAGGTGCCTGGAAATTTGGGGTGGACCTATACCCTCAAGCTCGATGCATTCCGAGACAGAGAGAATTGATGGGAAATACCAGTGCAATATTAATGGAAAACCAAGCAAGACAGCAGCGTGAGGAGCAGGAGGAGTCAATGGAAAGAGAACATCATACTTGATCATACTCAGAGACATCATGCTCAATGTTTTCATGTATATGATTGTTGCATCTTTACAAGTCAAGATTTCCACACCGCTGAATTTCTGCATCATCCACTTTTTCTCTTTCGATCCGTAATTATTACTTGTTTTCTTTTGATGAAAACTTCTGCTTTCTGTCAATTGCTGATTGGTTTATCTCCTTTTGTTGTGACCTTCCTGTCAGCGCCTGTTATCAACTGGAACGGATCATGTCTTAAATGACATGTAATAACAAGAATTTTTGTTGGTGGTTTAGTTGTAAGGTTAGTGACTTTTGACTATATTTGCTACATGCACATGTATGTACTAGCTGATAAGATGGATTCGGTAACAAAATGCCAGTTTTATCTTTAGGAACCGGCGCTGTGGCCTTGTGGTAGAGTGTTCGCTCTGCGTCCGGGAGACCTTGGTTCAAATCCTGGTCGGGTCAAACCTAAGACTTTTAAAATAGGTACACTCTGCATTCTTGCTAAACACTCAGCACGGAAAAGAATGAAAGTGGTAAATGACAACTCGGCCACATGGAAGAAAGGCTCCGTGCCTAATGTGCTTCCGAGTATAAACAACGTTCATTTATCTATTTATTTTTTATAATTTAGGTAGTTAAGTATTAACAAAATGGCTCCTAAGAAAGAGTAGATGGCAGTAGTAGCAAGTTTCTGAAATCAGATATTTGCGAAAAATCTTTTGTGAGTCATCACTGACGGAACGTAGTTACTTTCGAAAAATCTGGCTTATTACAAGAAAGCATTTATTTGCGGAGATTGCACAAGACATTTTGAAAAATCAGTTTGTCCCGACAGATATTGGGCGTTGGTCAAGTTTTGATAAGAGCGGTGTTTACTCTTCATAATCATGAAATATGATACTATAATTTGCTGGTATTAGTAGGCCTGCGAAAATTTTGTAGAGCTGCGAAAAAAACGGAAAAATCTCTGGCCCGACCACTGATCTATAGATAAAAGTGAAAAACTTAAGTGCATGTATTTTTTTCATTGGAATTTTTGATTTAATTGTGTAATAGTTGTTCTGTAAATGTAAAACTATTATGTTGATCAGTCTGTACTTAATCCCTTCTTTGTAGATGGTTGTTTTCCCATTACACGGATTCTCTCAATTGCATGGGATGTTTCGGTCTTTTCTGCAGCTCATTTAAAGTGGTCTCGTTATTCCTGGTAAGTTGCAATTATTATGATCATTTAACAGGCATTTTTGTGTGGATTGACGTTGAAGGTGGTCGTTTTCCCGGATACACATGTTCTTCCAATTTCATTGAAAGTCATAATTGGTGCTTCTGAGTTTGGCAGCTCATTCTTTACTTGTATATTAAAGTGTGTATTCTAAAAGAGGAATCATTTTCAAAATTTGTGGCTGTTTGAAAATGGGATTAGGTCATTCTCTTTTCTCTGCAGCTCAGAAATTCTAAGTCGTTACATGACTTTCATCATTTAGTGTACGATGTAGATGATATAAAAGGATTTTATCGAATATTGATAGATATAAAGCACGTGATTACATAATGAACTAGAAATAAGAATGGAAATAAATGATCACTTTAAGTAATCGAAAATTGCCGATGCTGTTGAAAATATATTCCCAAACTTTCGTCTGTCTCAGACCGCGTCAGGGGACGACGAAAATTTGAGAATATGTTTTCAACACAAACAGCATCGGCTATTTTCGATTTTTTATAGGCTGTTTATGAGGAACAATTAAATGATTATTTGAAAATGATATTCTATTCAACTACAATTTGGTCATCTTAAATCAATAAAGAATCTGTCTAATGATCCGCGCGTGTCCCGAAATTTGAAAGAGACAAGTGTGAATTTTTGGAAAATCTGGTATACAGTTGCTATCATGTATTCATAAAAGGTGACTTAATCAGTAAAAGTCAAACATCAAATGTCAATTTTGAGTAAGCCCCTCCCCCTCCTATTTGACGTCAATTGCAAACAGCCCCTACAATGGTTTTAAAATAACATACTTGTAATTTTCGTTTCGTTGCAGGTGGTTAATGCTCGTGGTGATCTCCACATTTGATGCTTTACTTCCTTTGTCCTCTATTAACTTTCGGTACTCGCTGCTGATCACTGCGTCAATGTGTGCAATTGGATTGATTATGGTTGATCTTTCAATATTTCGTGCGAATTGTATGGGATGAATACTGCGAAATAATCTTTTGTGTTTTTGGAATCCATTGAGTTTATGCATGTCATACTTGTGTGTCAGAATCTTCGACATCAAACGTGGCTATCGTTTTATCACTATACATATATGACCCCTTGAAGTGTCAGTGGCTGTTTATGATGCCAAATTATACCGATGACTTACTGATAATCATTACATCTATCGTGTATATGCATTTTTCAAGTCTTGCAATGTCCTAACGTTATGTCACCATGATTATCGTGAATGCTTCGTGAATTTGTCGTCTATGAATGTATTGCATTTCATATATATTAGACCCAGTATAACATGGATTATACAGTGAGATTATATCAACTTCATAATACACGCATGTGTCTTGGCGTATCTATCATTTCCGTGTGTTATTCCAGTTCATAGAATCCTAGAGGCCAGCTAACAGGTCTCTTAAAGGCGAATTAGATGTAATTTTTCTGTTGGCTACTGAATTTAATTCTGTTTTTAATTAAGTTATAAATTTTGTTAGAGTAAACCCCAGAACTTTGAATTGGCTGCTGCAGCTGTGCCTGTGATAAAAGTATGTAAAACAATTCAATTTTAATTTTTTGAATTGACTCTTTTGAAGGTTTGTTCTGTTTTTCTTTTATGCAACTTAATTTAGCTTTTATTATCCAACTTCAGAAGAATCTTAATGTTTGTAAAGAGAAAGACTAGCGAACAAGTTTGTTATATGAAGTGAACTTTTTTCGTTATGTTTTGTAGCCTCCATGTTTACACTGATTAATTGTTTTTTGTTATAGATAAAATCTATTCATACCATAATGAGCTATGTATTATTTCCTTAATATGTGAATTTCAGGTAGTTCTAGCATGCAAATCAGATATGATTTACCATGCAATTGATGAAAACGTAATGGCGCGTCAGGTTGGTGAAATTCATTTTTTGAACCGCATGATCGATCCAGAAATGAATTGAATAGAAATATATGTGAAGAACCCATTTGTGATTACGAGCACCCCAGTCGGCAAGTGCAATGAATCATTGCATATTTCTAACACGAACTGGTCTATTCCACACTCAGTTGGAGAATTCAATTCTGTATCGATCGTGCTGTTTAAAAGCGCACTCCACCTTCCTGGGGACCATGGTCAACTTCATCAAGTGCATCGTAAAATCATGCATGATTTTTTGAGCAACATCAAATGTCACATTGATAAATCATTGATACTTAATGGATCATGGATAATATTCATGCATGGGAATGCATGAATCATGCATTCCCATGCATGATTGATTTCTGATACATGCATGAAATCATCCATAAATATCCATGGACGGGCGACTAGGGGTATTCTTTACCAATTTCAGTAATTTGTCAATTCAAAACTATTTGAGCGTAAGTAGTAAGTAATGCTCCACAATAAACACAGCGCCCCCCCCTCGGTAGAGATAGTCTTGGCCGACCGTCCAGGTTGACTTGGGCGGCCGACCAGGTTGTTGTGGTAGAGTGAGATTCAGATTTTGGAAATTGGTGAAAAACGGCAAAGTTAGAATTTGTAAAATGGCTCTAGCGGGCGAACGAAGGTTCGGATTGGAAAACAGAGGGAAGATTCGGATTCAGCGTCAAATTCTACATCGGCATGGTGAATTTGAAAGCCATCAGAGAGAAAAAATTTTTCTTCAAAATTTTTCCAAAAAAACGACAGAGTTAACGGTGAATTTGGGATGTTTTGGTCTGTAGAGCCAAAACGAAGCATCGGACGAGAAAACGGAGGGCAGATTCGGATTCAGCGTCAAATTCTGCTGTTCTTATGTTATCTTAACTACATGATAACAGTCAAAACCAAGAAAATGTTATGATACATAGGAGCCATACATTACAGAAATATGCTTGGTTTTATCAAAGATGCCGCAGAATTGTCTGGGGAGTGGTATGTGGATTGTTCGAGAATGTCAAAAACACCGGTTCATGATGTTATTTTAACCACGGCGAGTTGCAGCATGTATGACGTATCAAAAGACTGCAAATTTTCTGAAACCACCAGAAATGTCAATGGTTTTACAAGAAATTGTAGTAGTTGTACTTAAATAGCAATATTTCAAAATTGGACATATTTCATTCACGTGATCATTATGTTATTTTTATCCTGCAAAAACATACAACAAACTTGATATCATTGGATAGAGAATTGTTCACTCTATCTAGAAATATCAACGCTTTTACAGAAAATGCTGACACAATGTCGGAAACTACAGATTGATGTATTTTGTGCAAGGATGTTTCTGTCACAAATTCCTTCTAAATTTATGTTAGATTTTGTTTAAACGCTGCACGCATTTCTAAACGTACCAGCTGGACGTGGAATTTTGTGGTCCGCCGCTATTAACAAAGCTGTCAGCCTATATCTACGCACACGGCATGTTTCAAGGCAGCAGGGAAAGTAGGTAGCTTTTATTTCTTTGTAATGAATGTTTAGTCTTATTGCAGGAGGTTAGATCAGTGGAATCGGCTTGCAGACTGATGAACGGAGCTTATGATTGCTTGGCTTAGTTAGGAACAACCCTATATAGATTACTAAAGAATAGAAGGGAGTGCTATGTGTAGGGCACCATGTATATACAGAAGATGAATAATGAGTAATGAAGAAGCAGATGTTGGTGGAATGGCTATGGCTACCGCATAGGTTGAGTCGGCAAATATTTGGTCTCGCATCTATTACACCGGCTATCTGGTGCAGCAATCTTCCATTTTTGTTGTCGTGTCTAGCTGCTCAGAAATTTCTGACTCCAAATCCCTCAATGAAATGAGTGTGTGTCTTGATTTGTTTGTTTGTCTTGCTTCACCTTTCTTGGTCCTGCTTTGCATCCTACAGGCACGCGTGAACAGGGGACTAGGGAAAGCTCAGCCCGCCTAATTTTCAGCTTGACACATTGATCTCGGACTTTTGACATCTTTAGATGTTGATCAATAAATTCCAAGACACCTGGCGTAAAATTGACTTGATCGTTCGCATGGCGTCTGAGTTATCATCAACTTGCGGGTAATGAATTGGAACACAACGAAATGTTCAGCAATTCACGGAATGTCCAACTGCATTTCAATTTTCCTCTCGGGATCTTTTCGTGCATATGCCAACTAGAATTCCTTCCTCAATCCATTCCTGTTGAATTCACGCGCCCCCTCTTACCTGCTGCAATTGGCACATGTAGCTACATGTGGGTATAGGCTTGCATAACTTAGTTCCGTGACTGTCACAGTTTTTAAGGACATATTTAGACCTCTTCAGTGTCTTCCCTCCATGAAGTCCTAGCGCTTATCCATCACTTACAATACAACTCATTACTAAAATTTATGTTCAACTGCAATTACGGCCTATAACCATAACTCCTTCGTACTGTAGCATATTTCTACTGTCCTAATCTGTTGTCAAACATTCCTAGCAATGCCTGTGGGTAATATGAGCATGCTCTATCACCTATGCAAACTTACCTGACGCATGCCAACTACCACCACTATGACATGCAGGCCTATGCGCATGAAATATACAAGTCATCTTTGTGAAACTTCAACTCTTTCTTAAGACACGACCCAACACTGAAACCTAGGCAAACTTATGCTCGTATTGATCCTCTATTCACCTACAATCCAGATTCGAAGCCCTCATCCCTGGAAACTAGCCCGTTCGCCAAACCTTACCCTAACACTAGCCGATTGCATATTCAAACACAAATTTAACTGTTATTGGATTTGCGCTTCCCTTGCCTTGCCCATTCGCCTACTACCTTCCATACACTCAGCACATTATAAGAGCAAGTCATTAACTTCACATTTTATTCATATAGGAATTCACAACACTGACAAGTTTCAAAAACAGACTGATTTTCACATGAAAGATACAATTTGTCCAGCTTTACCAAAACATATGTCAACAAAGTCGTGACACTGTCCCAGTCTACATACCACTATCATACACAGGAATATCACAATTCACCAAAAATGCCACATCATGCTGAAACTCGTTCTGCACAACGATTTACACTAATTTCCACTATATTGAAGACTTCAGGACACTGAAGTGAAACAGAAGAGAAGTGTACTTCATTTTCCAGCTGATTAATCCACAATCTTCTGCTCATTGAACAGCTTTGAAATTTGATTCATTGCACTGACCAACACTAAGACACATCGTTGACGGTTTCTGAAAATCCTTTGGGTTAGCGTAGACGACCTGTTGAAGAAAAAAGAAATAATATTTACAAGATGTTAACTGTTTACTTGTAACAGTAGAACTAAGGACTGACTATCACAGTCAGATCCACAAATCACGATCGACATTGATATTCACGAGCAGAAGCAAGTAAACACGTCTAGCTAGATCACGTATTTTCTGCGAAATGAAATTGGGTCATTGTTGACTGTGTCTTACATAGAAAATGAAAATGATCACGTTCCTGATCCATTGACGCATTCATGGGTTGCAAATCGTTTTGTCTCAGATTCCTGCTCCTTACCAGGCCACTGTGGCGCGGTTATTCCGACGCAAAAATTCGCAAGAATTTGTGCGTGCGAATAACGATTTCCTTCGTTTCTCACCATCGGTATGCTGATATTTTATTTTATTTTTTTGACAAGAATTTATACATTCTCATACGATGATGAAAATCATCCCAGCAGCCATTTATAATGCACATACAGATACTTAAACAAATCAATCAAACTACCCTGGATGAATTAAAGAGCAAGGTTTCGATGTCTCCTTAGTCAATGAATACATGCAATCATGGAAACACGAAATAAATAAATATCATAATCAATTTATCATTCAATCCAATTAATCTTTTATATTTCAGAGATGAAGCAAAAAATGTTGCGCACGAATCTCCAACAGCGTCAATCGTCATCATGCAGTGATCGAACTAGATAATAAAAGGAATAGCCTTCTAGACGTTTTATCTTTAGTTTTCAGCACGATGTAAATATATGGCCCATTGTACATGCGTTGGCATTCTGAGTTCATTGTAGAGTTTCACTTTAACCATACACTTCAACGAGGAAGATTATGAACCATGAAGGATATATTGCAGACCAAAATACATTTGACTTGGAGTGGAACAGGATGAAGACAGCTTGGTGCTGAAAAAGAGTGTGGTCGCAGCAAAGGCTGGGCAGGCATAAGAGAGACCTGATGGTGGAATTCGGAAGTGGAAAGCGCTGACAAAGAAAAGAAGTTGCGTTTCAAGCAATGGCAGCAAAGCAAGTGTGAGGCAACTAAAGCTCTCTATAAAAATGTAAAGAGATAAAGTATCACTATCAAATGAGACCGATGAACTGCAATAAAAATTATTATTGATGAAGTTGAAGATAGTTGATGCAAAAAACGTCAAATTGACATAGAGCATATGCATCAAGCATTCAAATATGACATATGCATATCAAACATGCTCACTTATGTCCAATCTTTAATTGCGCATGTAAGTTTATAGCAACGATCACAATTGGCATAAAGGATCTGCACTTACATGTAATTATGCCATGCCTCTCTGGAATTTATTTTGTAATATATAAGTATTAAGGTCATTATCATTGTATATCATGTCATTTGCCTGAAATTGAAGGCGTTTTAAAATTAACTACTTAGCTACTAATGCTGTCATTCATTATTTTTGTGGCTGTAACAATTTGCAATACCTATCACGAGCAACGCAGTTCGTTCAGGGGAAGTGAAATTAATTTGAACATGTCCCGCACAAACTATATTACAGATCAAGCCACATCAAGCCAAAATCCTCTGACAGTGCCCCATCGAAAAAATGGGACTACATACATTTAAATTATATAAGCGAAAAATGGATCTAAACATACAAAAGAATTACAATTTTGAACATGCATATAGTCAGTCTTTTGATATCAAAATTGCCATACTTTTGCGAGAGGATTTTTTCAAATGATTGTCGTCAATTGCTAGCAGGCTAGACGACCAATGATGTGACTTTGTATCGAAGTTGGCCTTTAGGATCATACTTTTCAAAAAATTTCCTGAAAAACATGCAAACATATTAATGACTCAGTCAGATTTTTATATGTATAGCATCTGAATGAAATCAGATTGCTCTACTCGTACTGAAGTAATTAAACTCTAAGTGATAAGTTGCACATAAAATTCAACTTTCCAAAATTTGCGGAAGTGCTTTCGAATTGTTCCTCACCTTCATTTTTCGCCTCTATACCGTACCGCGCAACCGCGAAAAATTTTAAATACTGATAGCACGAATCGTCAAACTCGATCACATGTACATAGAATTCCTGTGATACAGCAAATAAGAGCTTCATCTGTAATATTTCAATTTTAAACTACTAAATATTGGAAAATCATTCCCTTATGGTTACTCATGGTTACTTATTTCCTATAAAATTATCAGTGAATTTACATCATAGCCTCATGGCGCCTCTTTCAGAGCTGTGTCGGCTAGTGATAATCCAAGCGACAGCAACAAGCGACTTGCACTGAATCCTTTCTTGTCTTTCGCCATTGAACTATGACTAATTGCATTTCCAGTCGCCCAGTGATAGACTTAGTATAGGCTAACGGATTATTCACTTCGACCACAATTGAGCTACAAGCTTGCTCTATGACTACAAAAGCATAAGAACCCAAAAAGAACCCGAGTCATTGAGTGGGTCACCGACTGGTGCCTTTGAACCAGTTTCATCACTGATATACACACCATCATGCTATAGCTTTTTACTTTGTCACCGATATTCCTAGACATTCCAAATGTAAAGAATGATTTTAGAAGTGTTTAATATAATCGCAGCTCCATCGCTGAAATTCATCCCCGGAGATATTATTTCAAAAGAGAACCGAAGCCTCTTGTATTGACGAACCAGGCTTCGAGGATTGCTGCAATCATCATGCCTGATTGTTCGAATCTCTGTCTTAGTAGCCATGTATCTGAGGGTTGTTTCGAGGCACAAATCGAATTTCTCTGGTCGACCCGGCTTGCGAAGTTGTCGTGGAGATGTTCTTAGAATCTAATGATCTAGTTGTCATGGTGGTAGAAATCGATCACAGTATCTGATGCATGCAAAAAGAGTCTGACATGTGGATTGGATTTCCTAAAATTTGATGGAATCATGACAATTTGAACACTCTAAAGGTATTCATGACTTAGATAAGTGCAAGCGATAGTTGCATTGGCATCCTCTGCCAGCTCATCAATATGTAGTTCTATATCATTCATGTGCAAACCAAAAGTCCGAGATCAATGTGTCAAGCTGAAAATTAGGCGGGCTGAGCTTTCCCTAGTCCCCTGTTCACGCGTGCCTGTAGGATGCAAAGCAGGACCAAGAAAGGTGAAGCAAGACAAACAAACAAATCAAGACACACACTCATTTCATTGAGGGATTTGGAGTCAGAAATTTCTGAGCAGCTAGACACGACAACAAAAATGGAAGATTGCTGCACCAGATAGCCGGTGTAATAGATGCGAGACCAAATATTTGCCGACTCAACCTATGCGGTAGCCATAGCCATTCCACCAACATCTGCTTCTTCATTACTCATTATTCATCTTCTGTATATACATGGTGCCCTACACATAGCACTCCCTTCTATTCTTTAGTAATCTATATAGGGTTGTTCCTAACTAAGCCAAGCAATCATAAGCTCCGTTCATCAGTCTGCAAGCCGATTCCACTGATCTAACCTCCTGCAATAAGACTAAACATTCATTACAAAGAAATAAAAGCTACCTACTTTCCCTGCTGCCTTGAAACATGCCGTGTGCGTAGATATAGGCTGACAGCTTTGTTAATAGCGGCGGACCACAAAATTCCACGTCCAGCTGGTACGTTTAGAAATGCGTGCAGCGTTTAAACAAAATCTAACATAAATTTAGAAGGAATTTGTGACAGAAACATCCTTGCACAAAATACATCAATCTGTAGTTTCCGACATTGTGTCAGCATTTTCTGTAAAAGCGTTGATATTTCTAGATAGAGTGAACAATTCTCTATCCAATGATATCAAGTTTGTTGTATGTTTTTGCAGGATAAAAATAACATAATGATCACGTGAATGAAATATGTCCAATTTTGAAATATTGCTATTTAATTACAACTACTACAATTTCTTGTAAAACCATTGACATTTCTGGTGGTTTCAGAAAATTTGCAGTCTTTTGATACGTCATACATGCTGTAACTCGCCGTGGTTAAAATAACATCATGAACCGGTGTTTTTGACATTCTCGAACAATCCACATACCACTCCCCAGACAATTCTGCGGCATCTTTGATAAAACCAAGCATATTTCTGTAATGTATGGCTCCTATGTATCATAACATTTTCTTGGTTTTGACTGTTATCATGTAGTTAAGATAACATAAGAACATGGGGCCTAAATGACCATTTCTTGTGGGGCCTAAATGTACTGGGGCCTAAATGACTAGGATTCGTTTGTCCTGGATAGACTTCGGTCTGACTGAATCTATCACACAAACATAAAAAAAATATGTATTCACAAAGTTGTATCTGTTATCAGACAACTTTAACGTTGCATGGTACGGAGAATGTTGGTATAATTCTTCCTGTTGGTGGGCGGTCTCTCTTGAGACAGCGGATGATATCGTAGTGATGAGTGTGGCAACGGCTTGAGACTTCATTAATCCGACTTTCCAGCGGTCGTCGTGGTCTCTTCGCTCAACGTAGCACTTTGAACGCCAATCGGTTGAGTCTCAGCTATCTGCCGCAGGTTACTTTTTAAATTCTCCATTGCATACGCTATCTGAGAATGAATCATGAGTTCTCTTAAGAACTACCTCTATCATTGAGGCTAAATGATGAAGGGATGAAATGGGAAGGCACTCTTGCGCCACACGCAAACATATACATGTTCTCTCTTTACTTATGATGCGATCTCTTTTGATAGGAAAGTAGACCGATAATAAATGTGATGATATTCGCAACCATGTATACAATTAACCCCATATCTAAATTCTTCCCTTTATTTCAATTTCTAGATCAATACATTGCAAAAACAAAGACATGTAGTATGTAGGTTTATTTTTTACTCAAAGTTGAGAGGGATCACTTTTAAATTTGGATAGATTGTAAAATGTTCTGGGCGTTTGGGAGCACCTGGCACTTTTCTCACACGCGTCGTTTTTGGCGTGAATTCACCATCAGTCCACACAATGTTTTCAATGACGACAACTTTCTCGCGGGACTCCTCCTCCTGTCCACAGTTGACTTGATCCCACTCGTCAATGACGACGACTTTCTCGCTGGTCTCCTCCTCCTGTTCACAGTTGTCTTGATCCCACTCGTCAATGACTTCAAATATTTGGTTAAATATTTCCAATGCTTGAGAGTTTGACATGTTAGTCTGCTACTTCGTATAATGTGAATGAGAAGTGCTGCAATCTTTTCACTTATATAGTTATTTAACAATGAGTCCCTCAACAGCCACTCAGAATTATTCTAATTTAAATGAAGACTATATATCTCAGAAGATTGAAACACTTCTCATTCACATTATACGAACTAGGAGACTAACATGGCAAAGTCAGAAACATCAAGTAATTTTGTGATCATCAATGAGTGGAAAGTAGGCAAGTGTGAACAGAAGGAGACTTGCGACAAAGACAAGACTGTAAGAATTGTCTGGATAGACGAAGAATGGACACCGAAGACAACACGTGTGAGAAAAGCGCCAGATGCCCCTAAACGACTAAAGTGCTACAAAGTTTACAAAGACTTAGAGGTTCTTCCACTTGACTTTTCCTCGCTATAAAGTATATGTACTTCAATGGTGAATAAATCTGAAGAACTACATGTCTCTGTTTTTTGATATTCAATCCCTTTATCATTTATCCTCAGTAATAGAGGTGGTACCTAGGAAAGAATGATTGTATCTATTATCAGCTGCTATGATTTATTCTGAGCTGTCAAATGATTACATTTTTCACTATGATGTTAATGACTACATTACCCAGAAGAAAGTGAAAACAGACAGATATAACAAATGAAACATATTCAGAAATTACAAGTAATTTAGAAGCTCTTCTGGAGTCACATTGTCCCACAGTGATTCACAGTTATCACACCTGCATTTTAGCTGTCGCAGTTTTTCCTCGGCTGCACCCAATACACCAAATACATAGTCCCATTCAATCTTGTTCCTGGGTTGAGACGACGGACTATACCATCTCCGTATGTCATGGAGAAGGCTGATATCACCCTCCTTCGACACATCCTCCTTGTTATATGGTAGGTACTTCCACCTCACATACATCATTTCCATCTCTTCCTCAGTCAGAGTCGGATATTCCAAGCTTGGAATATCCTCCACAGTTTTCTTCTTCTCCAACTTCACCTTCTTTGGAGCGGGAGGGCAAGTTGATGTGTCCACGGAGAGAGTTGCTGTTGGTGAATTCATGACTTCAAATTGTATGCCATAAACTTGATTTCTTAGTGCTTAAGTACAAGTAAGTAGCCAATCAAATGAATAGCCAATGAATGCCGAGTATGAGAGTATATAAAAGGGGGAAACAGACTTATTTTTCATTCTATATTTGAGACGTGTTGAGAATAAGTGAAGTCTCTATTTTGATAAACTATACAATTTTCTGACATTGAAGTATCATACTTAAACTTGATATCGTTGAAATGGCAAGTTGAAGATTTCCTCACTCATCTCCTTCAAACGTTTGGCTAATAGCATCCTTCTCAATTTCAGGCATCTACTTCATCACCAAAACGCTCCCTTCTCGAGGAAACTTTAGAGCTGTTAAGTGAAGGTAGGTTGTAACAATAAACTATAATTTCAATAGAGATGATAGAATGATTTCTCTTTCAGGTGATGTTAGTACCAGCTCAAGCGGTCAGTCGCGGGAATCTAATGAGCGGGAATGTGCTGATTGTGGTCACATCTTTACAAGGAAGCGTGATCT
Source organism: Prostheceraeus crozeri (assembly GCA_907163375.1). NCBI lineage: Eukaryota > Metazoa > Platyhelminthes > Polycladida > Euryleptidae > Prostheceraeus > Prostheceraeus crozeri. The sequence continues at coordinate 17,797 of CAJQUW010001876.1, forward strand.
CGCCCGACACATCAGACAACGTGTATGTCAACCCAAGACATCATCAATCTCCCGAGGTGAGGATGATTCTATTCAACATGTCTCCTTTACTTGTGACTTCTGCACTCAATCTTTTGAAACACGTTTTGAATTATCTTCACATAAACTTCAGCACACGCATACAAATGATAGTTATAGTAACAGCACCTCCTCTATCCGGCTCACTGAAGTGTCGCTCAATAATGTAGTGAGAAATTACCATATGGAATCCTCAGAAACCATTGTTGATTTTCCGGAGTGGTTTCATCAAAATTCAATATTGATAGATGCGCTCTTTAGAAATTTAGACAACTTTAGAATAAAAGCGCTCATCTGTCATAAAATAAAATGTGTTAAAGTTGACCATCATACTGGCGAAATAGTGCAGAGGTTGGAGTTTCACATACCCTCCTCTCCTACTACAGAGGTAGTAGATAAAGAAGTATGGTTAAATTTTCACATTCAAGGGTTAAAATCAAATATTCATAAACTTAACGAGCGCGATAGTGGTCTAATTTTTGATGGTGTAGAATCTGCCATGTTCAAAATTACTCTATTAGAAAATTACAGTGGACGAGGCTCCTTCAATCCTATAAAAACGTTAAAAGATAAGAAAGCAGTCATTTCTATAGATTGTGAATCGCACTGTTTTAGGTATGCGGTTTTATCCATTCTCAACTATCATGATGTACAGAACAACCTTTTCCGTAAAATCAAATATCATCAATGGGAGAATGAATTGAAATTTGATGACTGCAATAGTGAAGATATGAAATTGAAAGATATAGAGAAATTTGAAAAATTAAATGAAATTAAAATAGTTGTTTACGTCCGGCAAAAAGGACTTAAAGGTGTGCGCTACAACAAACGTTCATCAACTTATGATCGTGTTGTCAACCTCTTGTTGGCATATGAGGATAGCAGTCAACAATGGCATTACTGCGGTATTCCAAATATTCATCGACTATATTCCCACTTAACATCCAAAAGGGGGGAGGATTTCATATGTGACCGTTGTATGAGATCCTTCTGGTCAAAATATAAATTTCAAACACATTATGAATGGTTTAAGCGAGGTAAATTGCAAATGGAAAGCATGCCCAAAGATAAAGAGTTTTCATATAGAGAGAATGGTAGTGAATTAAGTCCTCTTCGTGTCATCTATGCTGACATCGAATGCTATATTGATGATAACATCCAGAAGCCAGCAGCCATATCTTGTTATGAGGTATGGCATAATCATTTTCAAAATAAAAATAATAAAATGCACGTCTGGCAAGGTGAGGATTGTATACACAAATTCTCGCAATTCCTGGAAAGTGCTAGTAAATTTCAACAAAAATATGATAGTGAACTCTATCACAGATCATTAAATATGACGGCAGATGATCAGGTAAAATTTGAAAGTTGTAAAGTCTGCTCAAAATGTAATAAAACGTTTGATGAGGGTAAAATTAAGAAAGTGCGCGACCATTATCACATCACTGGTAAATTTAGAAACGCACTGTGTTCAAGACGCAATTTTTCTCTAAGTATGAAGCGGCGCACTCTACCCGTAATTTTTCATAACTTCAAAGGCTATGACAGCCATATAATAATAAAAGGGGGTTACGAAAAATGAAGGGGGGTTGATGAATGTTATAGCTCAAACGAGAGAAAAGTTTATGTCCATGACAGCAAAAGTACCGGTTGACAAGACTAAAGAAAATAGGACAGTCTACTTTGATATAAAATTTTTAGATTTTTATCAATTCATGACTTCATCACTAGCATCTCTCGTTCAAAATCTTAAGTCTCTTCCACTAACTCAAAATTTGAAGAAACAATATCCTAACTTGACAGATGAAGTCATCACATGCAAAGGAGTGTTTCCATATGCATACTTTGACAACATTTCTAAACTTAGTGAGACTTCTCTTCCATCAATAGATAAATTTAAAAATGATTTGACTGGTATAGAATGTAAGGTAGAAGATTAGAATCATGCTCAAGTTGCATGGACAAAATGTGACTGTCAAACGTTTAGCGATTATATGATCGCCTATCTAAAATTAGATGTATTTTTGCTGGCTGATGTATTTCAGGAGTTTCGACGAGTGACATTATAAAAAGATAAATTAGACCCTATCCACTTTGTCAGTCTTCCAGCCATGTCATTCCAGTCTGCTTTTAAAATGACTGGAGAGACCATCCATCTTTTGCAAGATCCACAGATGTATAATTTATTTGAGCGAGGATTTCGCGGTGGTCTCACATTTGTAAATAGGCATCAAATATAATCAAAAATAGTAGATGATGATCAGATTCATCTAAAGTACCAGAATAACCAGAATGACGAGAATAATTAATATCGTAGTTCACTATCCAAACCTCTACCTCACTCTGAGTTTAGCTGGATAGGTGATAGTGAAATTCAACATTTCTCCGATCCTTCAAACATACTAGCTATTCCAGATGATGGTGATTGGGGATATTATTTTGAGGTTGATCTTATCTATCCAAATAGTATTAAAAATAAAACTGTGGATTTTCCACTTGCACCCGAATCAGGTGAAGTGACTGAAGATATGTTTTCGGACTTTATGAAGCAATTTCATAAAGATTTAGAAGGCAGTGGACAGCCCAAGTATAAGCCTTGTCGTAAACTTTTGCTTACTTAATTTGATAAAGAAAATTATCTAGCCCACTTTTCAATCCTAAAATTTTATTTAGAAATGGGCATGATTTTAAAAACAGTTCACCGCATTATCAAATTTAGACCGAAAGGCTTTCTGAAACCATATATTGATAATAACAGCCAGAAACGTGCACTAGCCCAAAATAATTTTGAAAAGGATTTTTATAAATATAAGAATAATAGTCTTTTTCGTAAGACGATGGAGGATGTTAGAAAACGTATAAACTATAAACTTGTGAATCACAAAGATAAATTTCAAAAGTTAGCGGCATCACCTCTCTTTATTGATAGAGATATTATAGATGATGAGTTGGTTGGTATTAAAATGATAAAATCAGAAGTAGAGTTGTGCAAGCCCATCTACATTGGACAAGCTGTATTAGATTATTCCAAGCTTGAAATGTATCAACTCTTCTATAGAATATTAAAACAATGTCCTCTAATTGAAGACGTGCGTTTGCTGGGTGGTGATACAGACAGTTTCTTTTTAAGTATCGCTGCTCAGAAAGAGTTAAACTTCAATGAAATAAGAAAATCTTAAGAAAGTTATTTTGATACGTCAAATTATCCTACAGATCACCCACTATACTCTACTAAAAATAGAGCAAAATTAGGATGCTTCAAAGATGAAATGGCAGGAAAAGAAATTAAGGAAATGATTCTTCTTCGTCCCAAAATGTATTCTATGAAACCAAAAGACTCCAGTTACAGTATTAAGCGCGCAAAAGGCATATCTAAGCCGATTGTTGTAAGTATGAAACATAGGGTCTACAAGAAGGCCTTTAAAAATAAGTTTGTAACGTTTGTCAGCATGACCATCTTAAAATCAAAGACGCATGAGGTAAAAACTCATACATTTAGAAAGCGAGCACTTTCAGCGTGGGAGGATAAGAGGTGTTGGATAGGACATAACATATCTCTTTCACATGGACATCTTGATACAAACATATCACTATCCAAAAGAATTAAGCTCACACTACCGCATTCAGGAGATGTGTAAATAGATTCAGTCTCAAGTCAGTATTTTGATGATGCTTTTGTTGACATTCATTGTTGTTTTATGTATCGCTTTAGATTGCATTTCCTTGTGAATATGTGCCTACAGTCAGCCCATTCCCCCTATATCTGTGAATAGACTTTTTCATACATATATTTTTATTTCAATAAAATTTTACAATGACTTCACTTTGTTCTCCGAAACACTAAAGTTACGAGGGATTAGTATCTTTGACATGGATGCACTCATGTAGACCATTTGTAATTTTGATAGAAATAGATGGCATAGTTTGTTTTGATAACAGGATGGTAGAAAATAGGTTGAAACATCTTCTTGACCATTCCATATAAAGCATCCTTATCATGAATGAAATCACGTAAAATGTGTTCTTTTTTCTCGCCAACAGAAATAGGTAGAATCAAATCACTTTCAATGTAATGGTGTTGTTCATGTTTATCAAGTGTCATTGGTGTTTCTATACCAATCGTATGCTCAGCAGTAAACATATTTTGTAGCATTAAAAAACCAAAGAGTTTTTTCAAATTTTTGCTCAATTGACATTGAATGTCATCACCCAGTTTCAGAACAACGCGTTGATTTTCAATTGAAAACGAAATGTGGTGTGTCTTTACATCATATTTACTTTTCATCACATGCTTCAACTTTTGTTTTATATAAGGATTTATTACATGGATGAAGCTTTCAACTGTATGATATAGACGCGGCATTATATTGATAGCAACTTTAGATTCCTGATTAGACTGGTAAATTTTCTTGATGCGATCACCATAGACGTCCACCCACCATTCATCATCAACTGAATCAGCTTCAGTGTGATATTCATGAGAAGCATACACCAGACCGCTTCCAATAATAGGTGTATAATGTCTTACAAAATGACGCAAGGTTGGAGAGAAATAAACTGTAAGTTTGTCATTATATTTCTGAATAACCAACTTATTTTTGTCCGCCATAATTTTCTCTCCATACTTCATACCAACAGTCTCATTCCATCGTTTTACTAACTCAGTAAGTGATAAAGGTTGAACACCACGCTTCTTTAAAATGATGTGATCTTCACATTCTATAGCATCTTCATCAAACATTTTGAATTTATAATGGGATTTGTTGATTCGATTTGAATAAACTTTTTTAACATTTGCAGTAGAAATTGACGTTAGATGTAGTCCATGGCCAAAACCGAGATGTGGATAGAATTCATTATCCAACCTCAGTGTAAGACCTTTAGTAGAAGAATGAAAGCGAAGGAACTGTCTCCCATTCCAATGATAGATAGTAAACTCATAAACTTTCTGATCCTCATTCTTCATGATAATAATAAATAATAATAAACGTTTTTATTTCATAATGAAAATCACATCGTTACAAGTCACAGGTTGCGAATAATTTCAAGTTACAGGTAAGTAGCATCAGTCACTAAAAATACACATGAGTTTACACCGAACACGATCGAGTAGGCAGCGCTTATGCAGAGTTTGAAAGACTTATACAGCTGGGGATGAAAGAAGCATGTCTACGTTTAGTCTTCATAAGTGGAACACAAAGTTTTCTAGAGAAAGGGAGCCGTATGGGAAACAGTTCATGGAGAAAATGGGAAGGATGTTCCATACGATGAAAAAACTTAAGTGCCTGATTCTGCCGGCGCAAAGATAGCAAAGGTAAACATTCGTCCTTGCATTCTTTTCCACAAATAATGCGATGACACTGCCGTTGGATCTTTTCGATTTTTTCGCAGTTCTGCTTACTAAGTCCTATGAAAATTGGATAAGTAAAACAGCCGAATTATCGTCCGATTCTAGCCACTCCGTGATGAATTCTTGCAAAAATACATGTGCATGAATAGTGGAGCAATTTGGTCGAAGGCCAAATTGAGATTGTCCATACGATTCCACCAAAACATCTTTAATGCTGCCTAGCACACATCGCTCGAGAATCTTAGAAAATGTCGGCAGAACAGAAATAGGTCTTAAGTCGAGGCGTAGGTTAAGCGATCCTGTTCTTCTTTTAGGCACAGGGGTTATGTTGGCATGCTTCCATCGCGCAGGTATGGTACATGATAGTAATGGGCAAAAGACCGTTCCAGGACACCCCATTTTTCAATTTTTTTTGCACCTTTAAAAACGACTAAATTTATCAATTTAGGTCATTATTTCAGGTTTTTAAGACCTAAATTCATGAATTTAGACCGTTACAGGACAGGCCAAAATTCTTAAATTTTTTGTACTTTTAAAAACGACATAAATTCATGAATTTCAACCCTTTTTCAGGTCTTTAAGACCTAAATTCATAAATTTAGGCGTTTTTAAAAATACCCAATTTTTCAAATTTTTCAAAATCTCAAATTTGTGATTATGACATTTTACTCCCAAAATCATGACCGTTCCAGGACACCGAAAAAATCATAAAAGTCAAGAAACTCAAATTTGTGATTATGACATTTTACTCCCAAAATCATGACCGTTCCAGGACACAACATCAGAAAAATTGGTATTTTTAAAAACGTCTTTTAAATCCATTTTTCAGGTTTTTAAAATGTGAGATAACTAAAATTATGTGTCTAATAATATTTCTTTAAAAATGGAAGATGAAAAAACAAAAGAACCATCAGCCCGTTTATATCCGATATTGGAACAAATGGATAAAGCAAAACACAAATATAGAACGGCGTTCTCTTCCCTTCATTCTTCTTTACTTTCATAAATTACTTACATTCACTTTAAAAGTAAAGTCTGAAAATACACTTGCAAAGTGAGAACGTTGTTCTCAACTTTAAATTCTTCAGCAGAACAAGGTTGAAATAAATTACTTACATTCACTTTAAAAGTAAAGTCTGAAAATACACTTGCAAAGTGAGAACGTTGTTCTCAACTTTAAATTCTTCAGCAGAACAAGGTTGAAAGAAATTACTTACATTCACTTTAAAAGTAAAGTCTGAAAATACACTAACGGCATTCTCTGAAGTCTGAAAATACAGTTACAAAACTTCATAAATTTAACTCGTCTATTTCTTGAGTTACACCAGTTCTTTTTCCCCAAATTTCATCAGAAGATTCCAACAGTCTATTTTCTTTTTCATTTGTGATAAAGTCCTCAATTTGGTTCAAGTGCTTTTTAACAAAATGAATACTCAATGTTGAAGTATTGAGTTTCGGGAATTCGAGAGATAGTCTATACAACTTGATTAAGAAACTAACATGCGTTCTAGAAAAATTGATTTGGTGTTCATCCTTCAAACATTTAATGAACTTTACAAATGAACACTTGATGAATGTTTTCAACTTACACAATACCTTACCTTGATTAATATATGAAATTAACAATCTTTGGTTACCTCTCTTTTCTGTCAAAATTAGTTTTTTCAACGAATCTATACAGGTATGAATAGAAAAATAGTCCACTTTCTCCGGATAAAATTCCTCCAACTCTGTATCCACAAATGAATTTGAAATAAGGTCTTTCACTTCCTTTTCTTTGTTTTGTCAACACTTGCTTTCTTCTTTTTCAAATTTTCTTCAATGAAGTTTACAGCCAAATCTTTAAACAGTGCTTGCTGGTCAGGAACTATTAGAGGGAAAATTGAATCGCAGAAGATTGCAAATGCTCGTTCTAGAGGTGTTGATGACATATTCCAGGATGAAGACATGAAGTGATTGCAGACAAAGTCAGTCTCGTAGAACGCTCACAGAATGAATGCACGCAGTAAGAATGAAATTGTAATACGTGGAATAATGGCAGCAGCTGTTTCTGAGAGAGAGAATCTTTATGACCTTTGCCCCGCGAAGCGACTAAAGCATACCCGCATATGGCGCTATTGTCTGCCACAAGCCGCAGCTGCTACCACTTCAATGTTCAACGTCAAAGCAAGTCAAGCGAAACAAACTAAGATTAGCGACTTCTTCTGCAGAAACTAATTAAAATGTGCATTAAGATGCAAGTCTTCCCAAAAGGGATATTTTTCGTGGAATGAAGAGTAGTTTTTTATCCTCACAACATGTACGATTGCATCGGTATTGGGCAGTAGAGGTATACTGGAGTATACAAAAAATTCAATTGCTTATCTACGATTCATACTGACAAACAATTCCTTTGATAAAAATTTATGAAATAGATTTTCTTCATTAAAAATGAATGGCGAAAATCTGACTGAGTTATCTCCCAGAGCTTTTGGTCTGACTGAGTTCCTAAAAATATGCGGCAAACAAACCACATCAAATTTCGATTTAAATGAGATTGCTAATCAATTGGGAATAAAGAATTTTCACCTATTGATGAGAAATGAATTGCAGTTGATTAAAAATGTACGAAACACTAACTCTGCTAATAAACCGATTTTTTACAATGTAACGTTTTAATTTAGATTAAATTAAATCATTTCAAAATCGAATAAGTAGTAAGGAAAGTCATCATTATGGGACAGTTTTAAATCAATACCCCCCTTCTGACTTCTAGGGGTCCCTATAAGAAATTTTTTTATTATAAAATGAGCAACATAAATGAGTTTTTAAAATTATATGGAACACAAACGACAACGAATTTTGATCTAAAGAAAATCGCAAATCAATTGGGAATAAAGAATTTTCAAATATTGATGAGAGACGAATTACAATTGATTAAAAATAAGCCAACTATAAATTTCATAACAAAACCTCATACGTCAGATCAAAAAGGTGTACATTGGTCTGCAGGTACGTCTAATAAAAATGGAGATAATTGCTATTTCGACTCTTATGGATTGCCTCCAACAAACGAATTCAAAAAATTACTTGGAAATGGAATTTATAATACATTTCAAATTCAAAAACCAGGAACTACTTATTGTGGTCAATTATGTCTTTATGTTTTATTGAAATTACAGGAAGGAGTACCATTTCTTGATATTATGTTAGAATTGAACAAGGGAATTTCATTCCCGAAACGTTTGTTCCAATAATAATGATAATGATAATTAAAAATCACTTCGTTGTAATTCATTTTGATAAAATCGGCCTCTGATATCTTCATCATCTAAATCTTTGATTTCGTAAGTGATCGGATAAGTTTGATTTATTTTAGAAACTTCAAATATTTCTTTAGTCCAATAACCAACCATTTCTGATTTCTTTGCTCAGTAAATTTCTTGAATAATTTACTTTTTAACGTCCGATTGAATCTTTCTATCACTACGGCCTTCCCTGCATTTTCAGTTGAATAAACAGTTTCAAATAGTGGCTGAACGTTTCGGTTATGAAATTCCGACCCTTTATCAACAAACAATTTCCTTGGCTTTCTGTTAGTTTCTTTAAAAATTTCTTCAAACGCATATTTAACTGATAGACCACTTTTATTTTTTAAAGGCTTCACCCAAGCGTATCGTGCATATACATCTATAACGGTCAATGCGTATTTATAATCAGAATCATTCGGCATATGAATAAGATCAGCACTCCAAATATCATCTTTATTAAATACTTTTACTTTCAATAGATATTTCGGCTTTCTATATTCCTTGTGGATTTCAGACGCATAGCGTCGTAGGTCATTCGACATTTCAGACGCGTAGGTTCGAGCGTTGCTCTCAGACATCTTTGCTGTCGTTTCATTTAAACCCTGACCGAATAATATTTTAGCTTGTAAAGCTTTCTTAACAAACATTCTTTCAATTTTTTCTCTAAATGTAGGATTCTGAATACTATCTAATTCTTGAATCATCTTCTTATCAGCAACATGACGAGATTTTAGGTCATGATTTCGATAAGCTAAATCATGTCGGTAAGCCGCGGCATCTACTCTATTTATTGGTTCTTCACCTGGTTTCGGATTATTATTCTCATCTAGTCTTATATCTAATCGAGTTCCTGGACCGGTATGTGAATGACCAGGAAGATGTTTTTCTTTCGAATATTTACTCCAAATAAATCCAGGAAAGTTTTCTAATGTTTTTTGTATGTTGTTACCTTCATAAATTTTACAATTTGAGTTTTCATTTTTGTTTAATAGATAATTTAATAAATCTAAATTAGCAATTTTTAATTTAATTAAATTTTCGGAATTTGTAGAATTCATTTTAAAAGATAAAATAAAAGTTTTACCGAATAGAACCAAAGGTCCTGAGGTTATTACCTTATCATACTAGGACTTAGATATATCCCAGAACCATCTTTAGTTTCTTTAATTTCAATTAAATCATCAACATTGTCGAGAATATTTTTAAGAACTCGTTTTCCTTCATCAACCAAATTTAATTTACTAATAAAATTATCTAGTATTCCGTCACCCCTAGCAACTTTCTCTAACTCTCTATTATGACGTTTTTGTTCTTCTAATGCTGCCTTCTCTGATTTATTTTTATTTACTGCTTGGACAATACCAGCTGTCCCGCCTGCAACACTTCCTGCTGCTGCTATGCCACCTATTATTAGTGGAATTAATGGGAGAATTCCACCATTCTTTTCTTCTTTTAATTGAATATTCTCTATCATTGGTTTACTTATGCAATACTTTTTTTTGTTAATCGCAATAGTTTTAGGGGTATTTTTGTCAACAATGTTGCGTAATTTTAATTCAACAGTTTTATTATTATTACTTTTCGCTTGCGACATTTTTAATAAAAAAATTTGAAGTTATCAAAAATTTTTAATCTATTCTAGTTATGAAAAAATTTTAAGTTAGGAATTTTAAATCTATTCTAGTTACGAAAAATTTTTAAGTTAAGAATTTTTAATCTATTCTAGTTACAAAAAAATTTTATTACTTATTACTAAAAAAATTTTAAGTTATCAAAAATTTTAATTAACCAATCCTAGCCATCTTTCCATTAAGAATTTCAATATTATATTTTACATCTTCTAGCAATAAACCATAAGCCATCAATGAAGTTGTGGAATCTTTCTTTTCAATATTAATTGTTACATCACAACCAGTCTTGATAATATCTTCAGATTGTGCACTTAAATCGAAACAGAAAACAGGATATAAATGTCTCCAATCTGCAGGAGTTATTTGTGGTTCAACTCCAAATTCTATACAAAGATTTCTATAAGCATCATATCCTTCCATAAATTGATTATTGGTATCATCGAATCTTAATGGATCAATTGGATATCGGGTTTGATTTAATGAAACTTGTAAACTTCGAATTGTATTAATATGAAAAAGATTGTTGTTCTTATCAAAACTTGGAGAATTATTTTTTTGAAAGGTTAGTAATAAGTATCTTGTGGAATATTCGCAGTTCTAGTAAAATGCCAGTTAAATCTTTGCTCTGAAAAAGTTACTGAACTAGCAGTACGCTTTAGAAAATTTACTGGAATTGGTTTGTTAGTATTTAATCTTTTTGCAATATCTAATTCGACCTCTAAGCTAGGAGTAATATGCTTAATCCACCATTCAAGTCTATCAATTTTTAGATATGCTTTTTTTCCAGTCTTACCATAAAAGATTAATTCATTATTTGCTGTGCGATGAATTAGCGATGAATTATCAATTTAAATTTTAATTGATATGATATTTTGTCATAATCTAAATATCCGAATAATGGAGACAATGACCAATTTACTGTCTGTTTACTTTTCTTGTTAAACTCACGTCTTTCTTTATATGCACTATTGTTTGTTTTATTTAAATGTTTTGCAATATTTTCTACATCTTTCGCAATTCCTGCTGCATCTGTTCCAGCGTGAGTTAAATCATCAACAATTATACCATCATTAGTATCAGGAAACCAACCTTCGATTTCAACTTTTTATTATTTTCACCAATTGTTACAAATCTAAGCATTGTATCAATTACACCTGGAGAATCACTTATTGTTTCTATATTTTGAGTTGCAACATCTAAACGCATTTGTGTAAATAGTTTTGGAAAAAAATTATTCTCTAATGCAATATTATCGTTATCTGGTAATGGTGTTGTAAAATTGGCATCACTATATAAAGAATATTCACAGTGTAAAAATGAATCAGGTAGATATATATAACTTTGTTGATTATCAACTTCAAAAATTAAATCTCCTCCAGTATTTACTCTACTGAAAGATCCGGGATTCATAGTAATTCTTATATAGTCATTCTTTTTTTGATTATAACTGACGAACGGAGGATCGTCTAATCTAAATTTATTTTCGATCAGCGAAGACATTTTTATAAAAAATAATTTGACTTTTTGTTTTTTCTCACACACAGAAAAAATTTTACTAAAAAAGTTTTATTAAAAAAGTTTTGCTAAAAAATGTAATTAAAAAAATTTTACTAAAAAATGTAATTAAAAAAATTTTACTAAAAAAATTGTATTAAAATATAATTTTAGAATTTTGCTAGACCAGCTCCGCTGTTCACACCAGTCCCTTACTGCGTGCCATTGCCTCTTATTTCTTCAATTGTTTTTTCATTATTTTTATTTTCATTATGTTTACTATCAGACGGAGCTCCGCTCCTCAAGGTTTCACCCCCCACAGCTATGTTAGCAATTTTGTTTTTTGTTTCCTCTGAAAGTTTTTTTAATTTTTTTAGCTCTTCAGAATCATTCCTAAGTTTACGAATAGCTTCTAGTTGTTTTAATTCGTTTTGAGACTTAACAGCATTTGATATTGCAATAGCTGTACTACCTATAGCAGCTGCTCCTTTTGCAGCAGATGTAATCAAATCTTTATTATTTTTAATTAAGTTAACGATACTTCAAATACCAGAAAATATACCGGCCCCTTCTTTTTGAATTGTTTCTACACTGTCATAATGGTAAACAGATTTCATGGATGGCTCATGTGCTATTTTTTGATTTGAAGCAAAATGTTTAAGATTGTGTTTATAAATTATAGGCATTTTTTAGGATTAAATTTGACTTTTGGGAAAAATATTTACGATTGGTTAGTACCCTGAGGACCTTTGGTCCGATTAAGATTTACGTGCGTCATCGGCTAAAGCCTCTGGACAAGGTCCGTTCAAGATTTACGTGTGTGAATGTCCAACAACTTCGTGATAACTTTATTAATTTTCCGTTGCACTTTATCTATTGCGTCAAGTAGCGTGTGATGTACTTTAATTTCTTTTCTATTAACTTGCATTTTCTCCTGATTCATCTTCAACGCCGCTTTAAGAGCATTTAACTTAATTTTAAGAACATCTAATTGTCTTTTAACAGCATCTAACTGTTCTTTATTTTCTTTAGAGTTTTCTTGTAAATTTTTCTTTAATTCATTTTCTAAATTATTTTTAAGATTTTTCATTTTATCAACTTTTTGATTAAGTGAGTTTACTTCATTTATTATTCTATTCATCTTTTTCATTTTTTGAGTAATTTTAGAACTTAATTCATCAACACTTTTTGGAATGTAGTTTGTAACTGCTTTAAAATTTTTTTAATTCTTTCAGGTAGTTTTTCTATTTCATCTTCTAATTGTTCTTTCAATAATTTTATCTGTTGTTTATTTTTAATGACTGCAGATTGTAACTTTATAGAAAGTAATATTAAAATTTTTGATTGTTCTGAAATCTTTTTAAAACGTTTTGCTATATCTGCTTCTAGCTCTCTATCCTTTTTATCTAGTTTTAATAATTTCTCGTTTAATGATTTGTCATTAAGTTTAAGCAACTTTAATTCATTCATCAGTGGAACCAAAACATCGTTTATATATTTTTCTTTTAAGTCATTGATTTGTGTATCAACATATTGTTTATTTGTTAACTCTGTATTTTGTTGCGGAAGAATAGAAAGATGCAATGGACCAGATAAAACGTCTCCAGTTTTCATGATATAATTTTCTATTTCTATTTCTAATTCACGATTATTCGGGATATATGCACCTCCACCAACATTTGGTAACATCATTTTTAAAACAATAAAAAGGAATTTTTTTATATAATGAGAAAAAAAATAAAATTTTTTCTAATAAAAATAAAAAAATAAAATTTTTTCTAATAAAAATAAAAAAATAGATAAAGCAAATTTAAAAAAATATATTCGTCCGCATCATCCTGTTCTTCTTATTCGACGAGATCAACGGGATTTGAAAATAAATGTTTTGATAATAATAATAATAATCCATGTACAGATGTTAATCTTTTGTTTGAATTACAAGCTGAAATATCTAAAGAACAGACTAAAGGTTTACCTTCAATAGAAACCAATTATTGTATTTTTCCCGGTGATCCATTTATAAAATTTATGGATATAGTAAGCAAATATAATGATGTGGCTTATGTAGAACTAAATAAAGAAAACATGGTTATAATAGGTCATAATAATGTTTATGGTTTTATTAGAGCAGTTTTACCAATTAGTAATACTGATTGGATAGAAACTAAAATTATCAATTATATCAATATTAAAGAATTAGTTAAAAAATTAAAATCTTTCTCAAAAGAAAAAATTAGATTATTTGTTGATGAACAAAACCAATATAACATTCACATCGAAAGTAAAAAACATAACGAAGAATTATTATGTCAAGTATATTATAGAGATACAATTTATAAACAAGAAAGTTCTGATATGCCACAAAGATATGATAATGATACTTATATAGGATTATATTCAAATTTAAAAATCAATTTGTTAAAATTTTACATAAATGGTTTAGCACAACAAGGAAAAATGTATATGTGGACAACACCTTATATGTGGGCTACACCTTATACTATTAACAATGACAATAATCATAATCATAATAATCCTCTGAATCATATTGAAGAATCTGATAAAGATAATGATGATTCTGAAACATCTGAAAAAGGTGTAAATGGTAAAAAAGATTATAAAAATATAAGTAATTATAAAAATGTAATTGAAGAAAAATTTATATCTCATACTGATGTACATGATATTGATACTACATATAATCAAAATTTATCTGAATTTCATTTTCATACAATTGAAAATAATAATGATGGTATAGTTGAAGATACTATTAGACAACTATGTGTCGGGTCTACAAAATTTAAATTAGGATTTACATCTAATCAATTTAAAATTTTATCATCTGTAATAAAAACTAAAAATGATTCAGATTATGGTGGTGTTATTAAATTTTCCAAAAGAGAGCAAAGACCAATATTTTTCTCTATTATATTATTATCAAATAAAAAATGTAATTTCGAGTTAGATATTCCAATAAGACAATGGCATCCAATTCCAAAAAGTGTAATTTATGATGTTGATGAATCACTTTATGATGATGAAGAATCAATAGTTAGTGAAAATAAATTTAAATTATCTTTTGATAAAACTTTATATGAAAAAACTTAATATGATAAAACTTAATATGATAAAGAAAATAAAATAACTAAAGAACGTGAAATATATGATAATATATAATAACTCTCAAGACCTTGATATTAGAATGTTTATATCTAAAATTAAAACACAAATTTTTTCTTTAAAAAACAAAAAATGGAAAAGTTTTATTGTAACTTATGTAAAAAAAGTTGCAAACAAAAAGAAGTTATCAATCTCATTTACAAAGTAAATTGCATTTACGAAATGTAGATCGAGTTGATGAAGGAAATATATTAAAATTAAATAATTATAAAAACTATCTAGAAACATTGCCTACTGATATAAAAGTTAAAAAAATGTTTGATGATTATTCACATTCGGAATATAAAAAAGTTTTTAATAGTGAAGATGAGTCCATACCAGATGGAAGATATTTATTTAGCGATACTGATGAATTTAACGAAATAGATGAATTTGATGAAACTAAAAAAACCGATGAAGCTGTAACAGATATAAAATATTTATTTAATGAATCGGTTGAACATAATGAAACCGATGAAACTTTTTATAATGTATTAACAAACTTTTTCAAAATATTTAAGAAATCTTACAAATGTTATATGAATGTAGAAGTACTTTATACAAAAAATGGACCTGATGGAATTCCTGAAGAAATAATACAAGGACATTTTACAAATTCACAAGAAATTCATAATACAAATGATATACAACCCATATTTGAATCGATGATAAATAAATTAGAAAATTGTATAATTGAAGCCCAGTTACGTGAATCTGGTTGGAGATTTGTTAAAATACTATCTAGGAAAATAGTAATTGATAAATATAAAAATAATACTGGTGGTAGTTATGTTCTTTTACCTTTCAGTTCACCACAAATAATCAACAAAAAAATGAAGATGAACGTTGTTTTCTGTGGAGTATTATAGCACATTTACATCCTGCAGAATATCACAAAGAAAGACTAAGTCATTATAATAAAGAAGAATACATAAATGAATTTGATCTCTCTGATGGATTAGATGAATTTCCATATGATTATAATAGGTTAATAAAGTTTCATAAAAAGAATAAAAAATTAATAGAAGCAAATGTTTTTGAATTAAATGTGAATTATGTTTCTATTGGTGATATTACTCCATTTTACTCAGATTCAAAAAAATTTTATTTGAATAATAAAAATTTATGTCAATCAGAAATAGTTTATAATGATAGAGGAAATTACA
Source organism: Prostheceraeus crozeri (assembly GCA_907163375.1). Lineage (NCBI taxonomy): Eukaryota > Metazoa > Platyhelminthes > Polycladida > Euryleptidae > Prostheceraeus > Prostheceraeus crozeri. The sequence goes on from CAJQUW010001876.1 coordinate 33,944, forward strand.
TGCATCATAATATTTTTTACCAAGGAAATATAATATGTACTGAAAAATTTCAAATTGTTAAAACATTATCACCAATAATGATTAATCATAATAATTATAAAGGACGTAATTATAATTATGATTATGATACCGATTATTTATCTTTATCTTTAGAATGTCAACAAAAATTACAAAATTTAAATAAAATTTTACAAAATTGTAAAACAGATTATTTTCAACAATTGAAAATGTTACTACAAGAATATCACCAGAAACGATTCAAGAATTAAATAAAGACAATAAAGAATTAAATAATAAAGAAAATGAAACCAATCAAAAAATAAATAAAGAATTAAATGAATGTTTAAAAAAATGTCAACAACAATATAAAGAATAATATGATAAAGAATATATTTATCAGCTACAAATATTAAATCAAAATTTTCATCGAAATACATTTAATCTTACAAAAGAAATTGATGAAACACATGAAATATATAAAGATAAATTTGAAAAATTAAAACAAACAAAGCAACCAGCACAAGCGAATATATTATATTATCAGGGTCATTGTTTATTGTGTAAAAATGTTTCTATATTTACAAAAACTTCAGATAATGCTAATTTTCCTTATCTTCAATGTATGACAAGTTTTAGAACTTTAGAAGAAATGAATAGACATTTGGAGAATTGCCAACAAAATGAAGCAGTTGAAAATACTTTTCCTAAAGATGATTATTTAATATATAATAGACATTATTTGAAAAATAAAGTACCCTTTACTATTTATTGTGATTTCGAAGCATATAATGCTAACATGACACAAAATTCTGATAATTGTAAATATGAAAAAAGTGCACCTGAACAAAGTAAAGAAAAACATTTATTTGAACAAAAACCATTATGTTGGGGAATGTGGATTCATTCAAATTATCCTGAATTATTTAAATCAGAATATTATCAATACTATGGTGAAGATAGTTCAGAAATGTTTACAAAGAAAGTAGAAGAATTACAAGGACGTTTTTCACAATTGCTTGAAACAAATATGCCAATGCTTCCATTAACGGATGAAGAAAAAATTAATTTTGTTAATGAAACAAATTGTTATTACTGTGGAAAAGAATTTACAAAAAATTATAAAAATGGCAAAGGTAGATATATTGATAAGCGAAGCGACGGCTCTGCCGTCAAAGTAAAAGATCATGATCATCTAAATGGATTATATAGAGGTGCAGCACATAATTCTTGTAATCTTAATGCTAATAAATTTAAATATAACTTTGTTCCTTTATATTTCTACAATGGTTCTAAATATGATTTCCATCTGGTAATGAAAGATTTATTTTCATCTGAAAAATTACAACAGCAACAAATAAATGTACTATGTAAAACAGAAGAAGAATATTTTTCAATGCAATTAGGTTGTATTAGAATTTTAGATGCATTTAGATTTTTTTACTCCTTATTCATTAGATGTTATGGGAAAAACTTTGAAACCTGAACAATGTAAAATATTAAATAAATATAATTTAAAACCTTTAAAAGGAATATTTTCGTATGAATATATAACTGGAGATATAAATAGAATAAATGAAATAATGAAAGAACAAAAACTTCCTCCATTAAATAAATTTAAATTAACATTAAAACAATCACAATTATCTGAAGAAGACTATGCAGAAGCTGAAAAGAATTGGAGAGAGTTAAATTGTAAAACAATGTATGATTATACAATGAAATATCTTCAGATAGATGTACTAATCCTTGCTGATCTTTTTGAAAACTTTCGTGATATGTGTTTAGAATATTACGGAATAGATCCATGTTATTGTTATTCTACACCAGGTTTAACATGGCTAGCAGGATTGAAACATACTGGTGTTAAACTTAAGCATTATAAAGAAAATACATATGATAAATTTTTATTTTTTGAATCTGGAATTAGAGGTGGTGTTTCATCAGTTTTAGGTAATAGATATGTTAAATGTTGTAATAAGAAAGTAAATCCTGATGATTATGGTTATTTAGAAATTTTAAATCTAGAAGAAAAAGATCAATTTATAAAATTGTTTAATCAAAATATAGAAGGACTTATATCAAATGAAGAGAGTCAAGCAACAGTTGATGAATTCATGAGAGAAAACTATTTGTTATATTATGATTTTAATAGCTTATATTCTTCTTGCATGATACAAGAATTACCAACAGGTGAGATGGAATGGTGTAATATTCTTGATTATCAAAAACATATGATGGAAATTATAATCATGGTTATATAGATGAAGTTGATTTAGTATACCCTGATGAAATAAAAGATAAAACAAAATATTTTCCTTTCTGTCCCGAAAACAAAATTCCCAATATAGAAGATTTTTCAGATTATCAAAAATCTATAATTCCTAAGAAATACAGACCAACAAAAAAACTTACGTTAACACAAAGTAATAAAGGAAAGTATGTTGTTGAAGGAAGAATGCTGGATTGGTATTTAGAACATGGAATGATTCTCACCAAAATACATCGAAAACTATTTTATCAAAAATCTAAATGGTTAAAAAATTATATAGAGTTCAATATTGAAAAACGTAAAATAGCTAAAAGAAATAAAGATGATTTTGGAAACGTGTTCTTCAAATTAATGAATAATGCATTTTATGGTGAGACTTTAGAAAATGTGCGTAACAGACAAAATATTGAAATAGTTTATGATAAAGATAGGTTTCAAAATTTAACAAGGAAACCTACATATAAAAGAACTACTAGATTCAGTGATGAACTATGTGCTGTACATTTACGTCGAATCAGCGTAAAGCATGATAAATTTAATTTTATTGGGTACACTATATTAGAACTAGCTAAGCTATTTATGTATAGATTCATATATGATCATTTAGCACCTGCTTATGGTGAAAACTATAAATTACACTTTACAGATACGGATTCCGTTTTCTTAGAATTAGCAGTACTGTATAATTCTTCACTTGATGAAGAAATAGGTAAAATAAAAGATTTTATTCATCCTTCAGAATTATGTAAAGTAAAAGATGAGTTAGGAAATGAAGATTTCATAACAGAAGCTATATTTTTAAAATCTAAATGTTATTGTTATAACACAACTAATAATATTAAAACACATAAAACATTAAAAGGAATTTCAAAGGCATCAGTGGCTAACCAAATAACATTTCAAGATTATAAGAATACATTATTTAATAATAAAATAAAAACAGCATGTAATTATAGACTTAATTCAATGAAACATAAAATGTATTTAGAAGAAGAACATAAATTAGCATTAGATCCATTTGATGATAAAAGAAAAATTTTACCTGATGGAATAACTACTTAACTTTTAAAGTTTATTTATTATTATTTAAATCCGTCTAGAAAATTTTTTTTATTATTTAAATCAGTCTAGAATAAAAATTTTATTATTTATTACTCAGTATAAAATTTTTTATTACTCAGTAAACAAATCTTCTATCGACTTTCAGTCGGGGCGAAGCCCCTCGAGGCGAAGCCTAGTCAGAGAACAATTGTTCGATAACTCTATCATGAATTTTTTTATCAATATTAATTGTGATAAATCCATAATCTTTTGACCAAGCATTGTTACACGATTGTTTAAATTCATCTTTATTTCTTACGCATACATCTCTTAACAAATCACTTAAGTTTCTTGCATTTATTTCAAATAGTATAAATATATTTGCATTCTTTCTAATAACACTTCCGTCTAATGAATACATACTTTGTGTTAAATAAAAAACACTACAGTTGTTATGTCTACCTCTTGTGAAATAATTTCTCTGAACTGACTGATTTCTATCATTAACGCAATCATCAAAAATTACACAATGTTTCATTGTTTTATCTAGTTTACTAGGATCTTGCATATTACCACTATCATCTATTAATTGTATTTTTATATGCTTATTTTTATTGGTTTCTACTAACTGATTATTTTTTGCTGCTTCTTCACACTACGAACTTATTTCTTCTTCATATTCAGAATTTTCATATTCTTTGAATAATGAAGCAATTGCTGTTTTTTAAAGATTATTTTCAAATCCATATTTCAAAAATTGATAGACGGGTTGTTCTGCTGTTGTTGCATAAATTATAAGATTGTTATATTCCAAAAAATTTGGAGTCGTTAAAATTTTAAATAATAGATATGTTTTTCCACATCCTGATCTTCCACAAATAACTGACAAAACTTTGTTAGATAAATTTGGATGATGATTAAATTTGAGTTTTTTTTATTTAATGGGGAAAATTCATTCATTTTTAATAAAAACATTTTATTTAATTTAATTTTTATTTTTAAAGAAGAAGAAGAAAATTAAACTTCTCTAGCTTCGCGTAGGAGTTTATACCTCTCGAACGGGAGTTTATACCTCTCGAACGGGAGTTTATACCTCTCGAACCAAAAGATCTATCATAATCTCTTCACCTCCAAAATTTATTTCTTGTCCTTTTTCATCAGTGATTCTCATGTTAATGTTGTTAATAGTTTTTCTTGTAATAGGGAAATATATTAATGTTTGGGGAAATACATTTAATCTATAACCAATGGGTACAGTAAAAGCTGGAAAACTGAATATTAAATTTGACAATTTACCATTTATATATCCTCCTTCAATAATGTCACAATGAACAACAATTGAATTTATTTCAGTTATTTTTGGAATCTTCTCACCTAAATGATAACCTTGACTATAGGTTTGTTTATTAAATCCTAATAGCTTTGACAATGATCTATCATGATTAAAATCAACTTGATGATTTTCGTCTAAAGTAAGAGAAAATTTATTAACTGCCGGTTCAACTGCAAAATATAATTGTTTCTTATCTTTGAATGGTATACCTAAATGTCTCTTAATTTCATTTGATATTGATTCAACTTCGTAAGAACCAGGAAGAAAAGTTAGTACTTTCCACGTTTTGCCTTTATCAGTAGAATATCTAAGTTGATCATTCACATCTTTATAACGTTTTGAATAGTGTTAAATGTGGAGAAACTAGTCAATGCAATTTGATAATTTTCATTTTGTTCTAAATGTAGAATGGGTTCTAAATTACTAGTGTGTGATGAAGTAGTTGTTATAATTTTTAACGTTGTACTAAATTTTGATGAACCCAAAATCTCTGTTAGATTTTCTAAATGATTATAAATTTTGTCTAAATCTGCTGATGATAATTCTTTCGAAGACATTTTTTAGTTAAAATTTTGAATAAATATTTTTTATAAAAAATTAAAAATAACAACATATTTCAGCTACGGGCGAAGCCCTAGAACCTTCGATTCGTTATACTTTTATAATCCTCTTCATTTAGAATCTTCTTTTCTAACAGTCTTTTCAATATAGCATGAATTTCATTGAAACTAGAATTATGTCCTTCTTTTATTGCAGATATTAAAATATTTAATATAGTAATTCTTGTGGATCATCTGGTAAGAATACAGTTGTTTCAGTTTTAAAACCTTTTCCTACTTTAACTCCCGTTGATAATTAATTTTCTAATTGTTTATAACGTCTAAGAGATTTTACTGCACCAACTCTATCTAACATAGCTTTATATTTTATGAGATCTTCTACAGCATAATTATTTAAATCTGCTCCTCTTAAAAGATCAACAAAATTTCTATCTAAATTAAAAGGATATTTATCTGGTGAAAAAATTAAACCTCAAAAAGGTTGTGGAAATATTTCTTTTTGTCCGAGATAAAATCTAGGTATTGTTTTTCCATCTATAAATGAAATAGAATGTTCAAATTGCATAGATTTTGGTAATTTCTTATTAATGTTTGATTCTAGTAATCCATAGTCATCTAATATAGTTTTGTGTTCTGGATCTGTTACATTAATTTGTTTATCATTATTTGTACTTTCTTTTTCAAGAGTTTTAAATTGTTCCATAGTTTTCCAAAATCAGTTTTTACTTGCTCGGTTTGCTGCATTTTTTCAAACATATCAGATTGAATACCAGCTTTTATCATTCTATGCTGAAGATGATTTTCTTTCATAATATATCTTTGTTTTATTAACTCTTCTAATTGTTTAATTCTTTTAAAATTATCAGCTTTAATTTTATCCATTTTTAAAATATAATATTTGAATTTTGTGGTAACATTGGAATACAACAAAAACATTTTACTGAACAAATTATTTTTTTTATTGCTTTGGCGTCTGACATCTTTTCGTTTTAAGTTTTGTTTAATAAAGTTTTGTTTAATAAAGTTTTTAGTTCTTCTAAAAAAACTTTATCATTTTCGTCATTAGAAATTTTACCATCACTAGAAATTTTGCCATCCTGTTTATTCTTGTCATGAACTTTTTCGGTCTGTAATTGAAATGATATTTGATTTATTTGATCAAATTTTTCAATCTCATCAAGCGTAATAACATTATCATCACATACTCTTTGAAAGTAATAATGCAGCATAAACTTCTTTAACGTGAGAATGTTTATTTTTTAATGATTTTCGTTTCTTCGTTATTAAAGATTTATCTAACATTGTAATAAGTGAAGTTGTAAAAACACCCGTACCTGTTAAAGCAGTAGCAACTGCTGGAATTACTAAAACACCAGAAGATATAACAATTGTTAAAGCACCTAAACTTATTGTTAAGAATATGCCAATTCCTTGTTTTACATTCTTAACTTTAGACCATCTCTTTCTTAATTTTTTATAATGCTCTAATCTTAATAATAATTGAGATTCCTTATCTTTCATATAGCGTACTCTATCTTTGTGTTTTTCTTTATTCAATTCACTTATTTTTAACTGTGATAACGAAGGATATATTCTTGCGGTTTCTTCCACTTTTGTTTCTTCCATTTTTAAAGAAATATTATTAGACACATAATTTTAGTTATCTCATATTTTAAAAACCTGAAAAATGAATTTAAAAGACGTTTTTAAAAATACCAATTTTTCTGATGTTGTGTCCTGGAACGGTCATGATTTTGGGAGTAAAATGTCATAATCACAAATTTGAGTTTCTTAACTTTTATGATTTTTTCGGTGTCCTGGAACGGTCATGATTTTGGGAGTAAAATGTCATAATCACAAATTTGAGATTTTGAAAAATTTGAAAAATTGGGTATTTTAAAAACGCCTAAATTTATGAATTTATGTCTTAAAAACCTGAAAAAGGGTTAAAATTCATGAATTTATGTCGTTTTTAAAAGTACAAAAAATTTGAGAATTTTGGCCTGTCCTGTAACGGTCTAAATTCATGAATTTAGGTCTTAAAAACCTGAAATAATGACCTAAATTGATAAATTTAGTCGTTTTTAAAGGTGCAAAAAAAATTGAAAAATGGGGTGTCCTAGAACGGTCTTTTGCCCATTACTCATGATTCTATGGATAAGGCAATGAGGTGGGTAAGTGGGCCTGCAAGGCAGTCACTTGCACAACGCAATAATCTAGGCGGCAAATTATCACTACCTGTAGCTTTACAGTCTTTAAGGCATTCAAGGAAATGGCGGACTGTTTGGATTGAAACATCAGGTGACCAATCTGTAGAAGACTCAGGCAAAGAGCTCTCACGTATTTCTGATGAGATACAGTCCCAGTTTGGTGCGGCCGACCATGACTCAGAGAAAGCCTCGCTCATTGCATCAGCAGCATCTTCATACGAAGGGTAAGATCGAATCAGCGAACTCAACGACGAAGTTTTCCTGCTACTCAGATAGTTGCTGGCGATTTTCCATAAACCTCCTTTCTTGTTTTTTGTTTGATAAGCCCATTTCCTTTTCGACTTCTCAATCTCCTCCTTGACTTTAGATTTGAAATGGTCATACAAACCATAATCACCTGCCCTGAAAGCTTGGTATCTCTTATTTATTAGATTCTTTATCACAGGAGAGATCCAGGGCTTGTCACGTTCACTGAAGGGAATTAGTGAAAAAGGAATGGAATTTAGCGAATCATAAATAACTGAGTAAAACCAGTCACACTTTTCATCAATAGAAAGGTCAGAACGGTAGAAAGTCTGCCAAGGATATGATTCTATTACATTGCAAAATTTCACAATATTGCTCGACCGAAAATCATAGACTTTCCTGAGAGTAGTATTCGAGGAAATTCCGTCCCTTGTCTGAATGTAAACAGATCTATGATCAGAATAACCAATTCCGGGACCAACTTGAGCATCATGATACAATGGAATGAGACACTTATCCATGAGAATTTGGTCAAGGATTGCATCTCCACGAGTAGGCTCGTTCACTGTTCCATCCAAATCAAATAGTTGCTGTAAGTTAGTAGATGGAAATCTATTCAAATCACCTGCAATGACAACTTTTGCTTCATTTGTATCTAAGAACAGTTCGATATTACTTGTCAAATAATTATGTAATTCATTATATTGAGATACCAGTAGATTGGGAGGAATGTAGATCGATATCAACAAAATTTTCTGATGTGAAAGATATAACCAGACATCCTCAACGGAAAATGAACAGGATGATTCAGTTTGAAAAACTTGGCACGAAATTGAGTTAATTACGTAAGTAATAACGCCTCCTCCTTTACGTCCGTCGCAGCGATCATTTCTGAAGGGTGAGTGAAATCCAGGTAACGAAATACAGTCATTGGGAATCAAAGGAGATAACCAAGACTCACATATGATAGCGATGGCAGGTTTCAAAATGGAAGTCATAACACACAATTCATCGAATTTAGGAAGTAAGGATTGAGCATTACTAAGGAGGATTGAGGGCATTTTGCTGGGTAAAAACTTTAATGCAAATTCCTTTGGGATCTTGGAATCACTGCCCGCGACGAACACACCAGATGCTTTTGTTAAATATTTGGCAAATACTTGACAACATTTTACTAAACTTCTACTAAAATTTTATCAAATATTTATCTAACATATCTGATGATTTGCCAATTTTTAGCAAATAGCAAATTATTTGGTAAAATTCTAATAAAATGTCTCAAATTTCTCTCTGATATTATCTTACATAACTCTTACGTGAATTTCCAACAAAAAACATTCTAAAACTGTTCAGAAAATGTCGTGAATTTGCTATAAAAACATTCCAAAAAATGTTATATGTTCAAATGACAATACATGAGAATATTATGAAAATGTTATCTTGAAACATTTTTAGAATGTTTTCTAGACATGCCCCAATATTTTGCCACAGCATATATCGTAGATGAACTGTAGTTTTATCAATAAAATGTGAGCATCCTGCGAATCCACTTAATGAGTCAAGATGAAAGTAAGTCTAACGATGTGTAAATATATTGCATTATAATCATAACATGTATAATTTACACATCATAAAACTTGTGGGTTTGATCGTGACGCATAAAGTGGGTTCGCAGACCGCTCACATTCTATTGATAAAACTACAGTTAACCTACGCCGTAGCAAAACATTGATGAAATTTACCGTTGATATTAATTGAATATATTGTTGATCGAAGTCATCCTGCTGCGAAATGCTCCAAGGATTAACAGCAGAAAACTCAATGCTGCTAAAGCCAAAACATTCGGAGGCAGTGACAAGAATAGCCCTACATATTTATACATTATAACTGTTGATCGAAGTCATCCTGCTACGAAATGCTCCAAGGATTAACAGCAGAAAAACTCAATGCTGATAAAGCCAAAACATTCGGAGGCAGTGACAAGAATAGCCCTACATATTTATACATTATAACTGATGATAGAAGTCATCCTGCTACGAAATGCTCCAAGGATTAACAGCAGAAAAACTTAATGCTGCTAAAGCCAAAACATTCGGAGGCAGTGACAAGAATAGCCCTACATATTTATACATTATAACTGTTGATAGAAGTCATCCTGCTACGAAATGCTCCAAGGATTAACAGCAGAAAAACTCACTGCTGCTAAAACCAAAACATTCGGAGGCAGTGGCAAAGAATCACATAATTTAAAGACTCACCTCATCAGCAGATGTCAGCCTACAGAACTGTCGTAATTGTTCCTCTACCATCAATTGTACTGGTTTGGTCAGTTTCAATCAGTTCCCATTTATGATATCTCTTTGATAGACAATGATATTGCGGTCTGAAATGCACAATAGAGTTTTTGCTGCAAAAAGTATTGAATGTGTTTGACGCACATAAGAGAAGGAATAGGGCATACAGAATATAACATAATTGAAAAATAGTAAGATGACACAGGTTTTGATTGAGCTTCTATTATAAGAATCAATCAGGTGATATTTTTAACTATCTTAGTATCTTTTATCATCCCAATAATTTACAACAGCACGAATTAATCCGTAACACATTTACATGTACGCACGGTGGACAACATATGCCGGTTAAGCAGAAAATCCGATTTGATATTTGATGTCAAATGATTTCCCCATTAACTGAAATCAGTAACAATAACGTACCCTCAAATGTCTTGCACAAATCCAAATTATACAGTGAAGCATTTGACCTATGAAACCACAAAAATTCATATTTAAAAAAATATGCCAACCTTGCATGTAGGCCTGACAAACGACGGTTTAGATGTGCACACAAGCTACATTATCGGCAGTATCAATCAGCGAATTAAAAGAAGATTCAATCTTTTTCCATACGACCAGCTGGTACATTGATAATAGTGTGGTCCCAAAGAAGCCCTGTGATCCTGATTTTTAGCACGACCACTTCACTTCAGTCATGTATCTTAGACAGTTTCAATGCCACATTGGTGGACTACTTTTTAGTTATCCCTTTCTCTCTCAAGAATAGATTTTCAGTAGATTCAATGACGCATGAGACGACTGCTGTGCGCATTGCTAAGCGGTGCGCGCTGTCATGGTGAAGATTGTCCATAGAATATGGATTCTCTCTCTATACTCGATGCTGATGAATTTCAGAGAGTTATCTTTCTTATGATTTGATACGATTTGATGAGGGACCACACTATCATCATCGTACCGACCAGCTCCCAAATGAAACACCCACTGGAAGGCAGCTGCAGCTGCGGATTCTAATAGAGAATCCGGAGAACGCTTGCAATTTTTTTATGGAGGAAATTAATGTATATTTACCACTATTTTTGGGAAATATGCCTCATCATCAAGGATCGAAGTCTCCATCTCCTATCATAATGAATCACACGATTAATTCTTTAACTGAATGTACATTTTATTTGGTAATTGAAGGACATTATAATTTGAATGGTTGTCTTAGAATGTTTTTTCAAGTCATTTGTTTTTACACCTGATTTACAAATACATTTGCTACTCACATGTCTGAATAATAGTGACGCACCATATACACTCCATCTGGACAATCGACGCTAATGATATTAAACAAAGGATGGCAACATGCATATTATCTTCAATGAATAGAGAAAACAGCGCCATCAGTCTTCACTTCGACGAGCGGAATCACACCCACACACTACATGAGGAATCCGTGAACTGACTGGTAGACGTAGAGCGCGGCGAAGAAATGCTTTGCAATGTTCGAAGTCGGGAGGCTCGCCATCTTGAAGACATGATAATCCCCTCTCAGAATAGGTCAGAAATATAAATTAGATAATTGCAGAGGTTGGGATGCATTAGAATAAAGTAATGCTTTAGAAATAATCATGAAAACTGATTACTCGTGCAACATGCTCCTAACACACTCGTGAAACATCGGGAAATGATAGCAACTCTCTGAGCGCCTTATACATACTTCTAAATATAGCACCCAATATAGGATTCTCGTCACGGGAATTCCTATCGTTTCCTGAGAACGATTAGAGCAAGTTCGAAGCGATTACTACAGTTCGATAGGATCTCAGAGTCGGTGAAATTTCACACGACTTAAACTGTTTCTTCGATTTAAGGCTCATATCATGACGTATCGAGTAGTTTTCACAAAGATAATACACAAGATTCATACAAGCAATATGGAAGTAAAACATACAATTTCGAACACGAGATCTGATTGCTACATTCGTGCTGAAACTAATTTTCAAGCTCATTTGACCAAGCATCGAATCACAGGTCTTCAATGAGAGATATTAGTTAATCAATGCCTTTTGTGACAATTTCTCATCGATTCTTGTCAATCAAAAGTTTAATGCTCCTGACAACACACTGCGTTTTGGATGGCATATCAGATCTTATCTGAAAACATGTATTTAGTTAATGTTTTGTTCTGATATTTAGGATAATTTGACTAATATTTCATAAATATTTAACAAAATTAAAAAGTTTTTTATAATTTTATTATTTTGCTTAGAAACTGGTAGGCCTCTAACAAAATTAGCAAACATAGTAGGAATTTATCAAATTTTCTATTTTTCACAAAATTAGCAAACAGCTAGCAAGTTTCTAACAAAATTATTCGGTTTGCTCGTCCCGGGTGAGTTCCTATAAATTATCACGTCCTCACCATTCGCCCGCCGACTCTTGAGTTCAATACTCAGTTCTTTTCTAGATTGCTGTTGCATGGGAGTGAGGTCCTGGTTTATATAAACTGACTTGAACACAAGAGAGTTTCGCAAAACATTAGATTTCTTGATCAATTTATACTTCTCATCAATGGATTTCACTTTCACCAGTAGAAGGCGCCGACCGCTCAAATTCGAGTTAGGTCTGCCGATTCTACGGGTTTCAAGCACTTCAACCTCAGCATTCAAATCCAATTCAGTGATTATTTCATCAATTTTCTCCATATCGTAAGAACATCGTTCATCAGGCGACCCAGTCGTAGTTTCGTCCATGCCACTGATGATTAAATTCAATTCCCTTCTCCGACGCTGTTCACATTCCTGAATAATGGTCTCAGATAGATGGGCGGGAAAATTTCGAAACTCGGATTTTATATTACCATACGATTCTTCCAGGATTTCAACACGTTTGGTAAGAGTGCCAATTGCGTCTTTCAGATCCTTTATTTCAGATTTCAAGGCAGATATAACCTTAGATTCTGATGATTGAATTAGAGATCGTATGTCGTTTAGATTAAATGTGCAGTCATTTACAGAATCGGATTTTTTCTATCGAGGCATGGCTGTAAGGAATATCAAAAAGAAAAGTTAGCCAATAGCCGGGACTTGAACCAGCACGTGTAATGCACCTCAGCCTTGGTGACCTATGCAACCACCAGGCCACCGCAACAGCTGCCGACAGCGATGATCACGATATCAATAATCCGGAATTTTGGAAATCACGTGCACGACGTAGATATTACGCAGCCAAGTTGTCACCGCGCCAACCAAGAGTGTGGAATATAACTCACGCAATGTCACTGATTCCAGGATAGATTGGCAAGAAATATTGAAGGATAGAGCCTCAGAGATGAATTATTCCAAAAAATAAATCACACAGTAGTACTTCCAATGACTAGAGGAGTAAATTGATGTAAAAATTTCCGCAGAAAACGATATATGACCAACACAACGAAGCAAGAACCTGCATATGATACAGCACTACCGGAGCGACGTCAAGCCGTTGCAAGATGATGGAAGCATTGCCACTATTGAATGCCTTATTAATTTTCTCATTCCCAAATGGACCATAATAATCTGATTTTATGTGAATCCATTCATAGTTCCACTTTCCATCTGACGTTAAATTGTATGGGAACTGGAATGTATTATTCATCGCTATTCCATCATGGATGCGAGGAGTCAATATCATTTCTTCCAAATCATTCACATTCTGAATATTGCTATCATAGCAAATACTAGAAACGCCCACCTCCCATTCGCCTTCTAGATGTAGTGAGCGATTTAATTCTACTCGTACTCAAAAGTCTGATGGTTTATTATTAGGAAATTTTTTCATAGAAGCATTGCTGGGTGAGTAAATTAGAAACGAATCTTTATCTTCACTTTCCATACTAATCACATTGGAGAAATATATTAGCATACTTTTGCATTAACTCTTCATTCGGAAATGGAGTGTGATACTTGTTACAGCATCCTGATGAAAAGGAATCAACGCACCAGCATCGTCATAAATTGTAATATCAATTTGTGGGATGTAGTTTGATTTCAGCTTTGTATAATGCACTTTCTTGAAAGTATGCTCAGATAAAATACTACAGCTTTTTGGCTGGTATGGCATCATTGCTAGCAGTGGAGCTTCAACATCTCCCACACGCACATCTTCACCAATATTGGAATATATCTGAAAATAGTTAATACGACGCGATAGCGACATGTCTGCGCTAGCTTTGGTTACAGAACAACTTTCAAAGATATTTTGATCAAAACCCAAAATGTCCATTAGAGTTTTATCCATAATTAGTTCAATATCTTTCCCACTTACAGTGAGAGACAAAGCACCTTCTTTTTCAGAAAATGAAATATGTTGCTCATTAATCACTTCATTCAAATAATCTACAACCAATTTAACTGAAGTAATAATGCGAGGCATCAACACTCTTGTTTCATGTAAGATACCACCCAAAGGCTCTATACGCTTTCTGTATAAAGATACGGACCATTCTGTATCAAATTGATTTGACCTTTCACATGGCAAATTTTGCATATCAAATTTTCCATGAACAGCTGCAGAACGATGTCGTAAGAACTGATGAAAATCTTTTGAAAAAACTAATACTAGATCATCATCATTTAATTTACTTATTGCAATATGATTAGATGATTTGATATAAGTCAATGTTGCCACTTGTTTACCATCAACTCGAAGGAGATAATTAAATTTCTTCAATAATGTTTCAGGAGTCATGTTTGTCTTTCTTGGCTTTATCACAATCTTCTTCACCAACGTCTTCTCATTTCTTGGAAGAAGATCTACATAATAAGCTTCCTCTCGATGTATTAACTGTTTATGACCACTTGGGCGGCAATTAACGTTATAATTATCATAGCTTGTTAAGGCGCTAGCGAGGTAACCTAAATCATTTCTGAAACTCGGACTCAAAGCAACAATCCAATCTTTATCAACTACATGATGTACATAATTATGATCACCATTGTGCGGAATAAATTGAACAATGTGTTTACACGCTTTATTCAGGAAATCAAATCATATACGAATTTATGACATGATAGAAGATCTTTCTTCGGCCATTGTGGAATGTATACTCGGCAGCCCTTTTCACATTGGTAAGCAGATGTGCGTCTCATATTAATAGTCATCACCTCATGATCAAAAGTATAGACACTGTTACTGTGAACAAGTTGTGTGACCCCTACTTCCCACTCTCCATTCAGCTGTTGTATATTATCAATGGCAGTAGAAAAGATAGCGGCTCGATTACTAGCAAATCTATTTGTTGCTACATTGCTAAGCAAAATATGGTAAAACGACATTTTCATATTCTGGTGATCTATATATTACCAATTTGCATAACATCATGAAGACTTGGATTTTGGATTCTCAACAATACATCAAAGTTGATCGTAATGAAAACGTTCATTTCAAAAATTCTCATGGAAATACATCGAGAGGAATTACATTAACATGGCGACAATTTTTTAATCATAATGACATCATGAGGGATTTGGAATATTTTGAAACACTAAAATTCATCTCTTTGGGTAATCAAGTTTGGCTTCAACATTACAGAAATGAAATTCAAATCTGTCATTCTGATTCCTCAATCTATTTTTCATTTCGCAAATACAATTGGGAAAAATATAAAAGATGGACACATTGCTCCATAGTGTCATTTATTCGTCGAGAGTTCATCGCTTTGCTATGCAAATCTTAATCAGACACCACCTTCAACACAATGTTACGCTCCATCATGAAGAGTTGGAGATTAGATTCCCTACAACATGTTGAGATTGATTATGATCAAAACGTCTATTTCAAAGACTATACTGGAAATATGACAAGAGAATTTGCTTTATCATATCGACATTTTCAGTGCCTAAATCATATCATGAAGGACTTGAAATACTTCCATATGAAAAGACATTCACGCATAGGAAATCGCATATGGTTGCGACTTAAAAAGCAACGAATGAAAATCTATCATTCCCAACTTTCTATCTGCTTCACATTTCATCAAGGTAGTTGGGAAAAGTGAAAAAGGAAGATACATCGCTCTATTTACTCATTTCGTCATCATGAGACGTCATCGTTACACCATCGTCAACATTCTCCACCGCATCAGACTCTATACCAGAATCGATCTCACAATATTACATCAACAAATTCCAAACAGCAAGTGTTATCCGGGTCGACCGCAAATGTTAGTGGTGAAGATGAGTACTTTACGGAACTTTCAACTCTTTCCAAACGGGACGGTACAAATTCTCGGCGCCCTTTCTCATTCATCGGCGCGGGTAATGCGCTTAGAACTGCACAAGCTACTACGCCGGATATGGAAGAGGGAGAAGTGTGTGATGTCGAATCTGACTGTGAACAATATGGTGATCTCTACTCAATTGAGTGAAAATGTATCGTTTTCGAAGATTCATAGCAGCAGCTACAACTTGTGATTTGAGCCAGAACTTTTTCCTGCAGCTCTCATTAATCGTTGCAATCCTGTACATATTGCAATCTTTCACAACAGTAAAGTTATCATTACTGGACTGAAATCAAAAGTGCAAGCAGATACAAACCTAGACCATCTAATCGAATATGTACATACCCAGGGGATTGTGAAATAAAAACAAAAACAACTTTTATTCCAATATGATGATGTTTTTTATTTCAAATCATTATAGAACTTACAAATCATCTTTTCATTAGAAGATGGGTTACATGAAAACTTTTGAATAACAGATTTAAATTGACGTACATGCAAACGTTTTAAAATGAAGAACAATACGAAAGCACCACAAATTTATGAAAGTGGATGTTGTAGTATGCGCTCATTTCGTTGATATTGGCGAGTATGTTTTCTCAACCACTGCTGTGTTGGTATATTTGGAGGTTGAGCAACAGGGTCAAATAGTTCACCGCGTCTGTCTTTTCCAATAAAGATAGCTTTCCAATGTTCACCTTCTAAATTCTTTGGCTGAGTGTTCAATACAATAATGATGGGATGCTTCTTTACTGTAGTTGGTAGGGTATCTAGCGAATAGACATTATCAAAAGCTTTCAACGTAGCTTCATCTGCATTGCGCTGTACTTTAGCTTTAATACGTCAGCATTCAACCAACTCATTAACGATTATAGTGAAGAATCACGTCACGATACTTAGTTATTTCAATATTTGAATCAAAAACTGCATAAATCAATACATTGATCGTCGCAGCTAGCGTTGTTTTAAAGTGCAGATCCAAACGAATATTATGAGGAACGTTAGCTTGACGATAAGGTGCACTAATATCACTGTCGGCAGTCAAATCAAATGCATAAATAGTATAGCCATTCTTAAACTCTTTCATTGTAAGCCCGTTGGTGTCGTCTGTGTTGTAAAAGCCGAAGACATTCATGTAGTCAACATAGCTGCGCAACAATTGATAAGAAGAGAAGTCTGGTCTATAGGGCGGTCCAGGATGACTGACACCATTTACACGTAAAGCAATTTCGCTCAAACTGTTGTGTTTGAGGTTGAAAGGATTCTTCTTGACATTGCCATTGAATGCATCATTTTCAACCATTGCTACCATTAGGAGTTTTGGTGCTTCTGATGGAAATAAACCATCTTTCATAAAACTCTTTTGATCTTTAGGAATAGTAAATGTGAGAAGCTTTGTATGTTGAATGGGATAAATAGCATTGCTACGGTTAAGACCCTCAGTATGTCCTCTAATTACACTTGGATTAGCTACCACTCGACGAATGTATAGCGTAAGATCTTCCACATGGATTTTAAAATTGACAACTATAGCATATACATTCAACAAAAATTCAGGCTTGTTCAATGTAAGTTTGACTCGCATGCTGGATTACAGGGTAAAAACTTTGACTGTCTGAAGAAGTCAAGATTTAGTGGACCATATAGCTGACATACTTTACTATCTTTATTCAAAGCAGATCCCTTTACAAAACCAGCGTTTGTCTCATTATCAAATTGTGTTGCTTGATCTCTATACCATCCCATTGCTTCCATATGACTCTTTTGTGCTGACGGATGAAACTGTGATAGGGCTTTGAAATATGCTTTATAGGGATAATCGCTTTGTCCACCTTCTACCTGTTGCTCTCCAATAGTTAGAGAAACATCACGAAATAGTGTTGCCAGCGGTAAATTGTTCAGACCAACTTTATGTGTAGCATCGATGGTAGTACCATCTGCTTGCTGAATTCTGAACCGCACATCAACCATCGCATAACTCAAATCAATGTAGTCATCACTAGCGCCTGGAATGACAAATTCAATTGGGCCAGAATTGTCAGCAGTTCGAGGATGATTATCTACAATACTTGAACTAAGAATATCTGTCTGTATCGCTTGTTGATCAAGCAAACAAAAATTTGAAGTTTTACACTCCATGATTAGAAGTTATGACAGCGTCGTCGTTTAGCACGCGATGAAGGATTAGAGCGCGCACGGCGTTTGCCTGAAGTCCTTTTCTTAGATTTGCGTGAAGTTCGCCTCTTACCAGCTCCGCGCTGTTTTCTTTTTCTTCTAACATTCATTCATTTGGGTGCTTTCTTTTGTCGATTACGAGTTAAGGATTCCTGTAATGTTCTTAAACCGAATTCGTTTCACGATTTAGTATAGTACTCTTTATATTTTTCCACTGGCAATATCATTGAAAACATCACCAGCAAGGCCAACAGCATTACTTAAAATAGATCGTTTTAAAGTTTTTCCGACAGTAGATAAGAGAGGAGTTACAACAGATTTCAGCGCGCCAAATATACTACCTCCACGTTGACGGCGAGCACCACTGTAAATTGTACCCGCGCCACTTACATAGGAGGGCCGTGAATAAAACGATGCAGTCGGATTCATTACTTAAATCTTAAACTCACAAGTTATAGCTTTGCATAAATCACTTGCGATCACTTTGATGAAAAATGTCTGCACGACGCATCCAAGAGTTCATACTTGAAGGATAACCGAGCCATTTAACAAGACACCATTCTTCGCCTTGACGTTTTTTGCAACGGATGATTTTCTCCACTAAATATGTTTCTCTTTCAGTGACTACCTCAATCTCATCACGGTAAAAGCTGCCATCTATTTCTTCATTATCGTAATCTTTTAACTTGTAAGTTGTGGGAGAGTCTTTTTTATTGATGCTTGAAACTGTAAAAAGCACTTCTGTCCAATTCGGGAGATAACCTTTGGCAAAAGCACTCTTCAAGTTTGATATGCGAACTTTATCGCCTATTTTTACATCACTTTTTGCATTATTACGCTTACGTTGGAATGTTTTACGCACTTCATCTACATTGTCAGCATTCACATCTGCTGGTCTGAGTCCAATAGAGCGATGCACAGAGTGATTGTAGGCATGTACCGTATCTTGTAGAATCTTTGTCCAATTTTGTGTTAAGTTGGCAGTAAAATGTCGCCACAAGCGATTTTTCAATGTGCGGTTAAAACGTTCAACTAATGCAGCCCTATAGGCACTCTTTACACTAAACAACTCAATGTCATATTTCTCAAACAATCTTCCCACATGCTGATTTTCGAACTCTTTTCCTTGATCACTCTGAATTCCCTTTCGAATGCGACCCTCCTGGAAAATTGACTGAAATGCCTTTGGTACTCGTTTACCTTCTTTAGTTTTTAGTGGTTGAGCCCACGCATATCGCGAGAAAATATCAATTACTGTCAAAATAAAATTATTTCCCGAGTTATGTTTTGAAATAGAGGCAACGTCACACAAATCTGCCTGCCACTGTTCATCAATGTCATGAGTAATATAATGACGGGTACGGTGCTTCTTTTTCGCTTGTTTGTGGAGCGTATAGGTAGCCTGACCCTTTAACCATTTTTTAACTTGTGATTGCGGAAGACCACTCGCTTTTGACAATTTCTTTATGGATGCAAATCCTGCTGGATGTTTTACATCACAATATTGTGACTTTAAAAGTTCATGTGATGACGACTGACTCATTCTCCTTCTTCTCATGTTTTTGCTTTCTTGCCTTTTTACACTTACAACAATCACAAGATTTAGCAGATTTACGTTCATGTTCACATTGCTTAGGAGTCTCACTGTAAGAGCTGGCACAGCAAGTACATGTTACATCAACATGCACCTCCGGCGGTTCATTACATGGCATGCAACACATCTTCTTCATATTAATAGTCTGAGGACTGATATTTTTCTTTGGTGGAGATCTTCTACGTCTATCTCTTCCTCTTGTTTGCCTAGAGGGTGTAGATCTACGTCGTTCTCTTCCTCTTGTTTTCTTAGTAAGTGTGGAAGGAGATGTAGAAGATGAACTCTTAAACCAAATTTTTGGCATTGTAACACTCCTTATTTTAGGAACAGAATTAACATTTGAAGTAGTACCAACTTCTGAAGTAGAATCAAGTTCTTTCAATGTTTCATTATTCAATGCAAATTTTCGAACATTATGCTTTTTCAATAGTTGAAGGAAATATGGCCAACCATGTAGGACATAACCTTGTCGACGTTTTCTACGCGTTGCAAACTAAATCAAGTCTTCATAACGCGAACCGCTAATAACTTTATTATCATCTGTAATGATTTCACCTCTATCATTCACATTAAGATATGGTTCAATGCTGTTGAAAAAAGCTATTGCATGTGCACGAGATGCTAAAGGTGAAGCAGTCGAAACAGAGTCACGCATCTTATTCTTCAAACTTTTCAATTCTTCAACAGTTTCTAATTGTAATAAAACTGCGCGATATGGATCTTTAATATGTGCATTTTACTGATAATCCAGTTCTTTCTTATAAATTTGATTTGCTGGAGGCTGCTGTACTTGCTGTACATATTCAATTGCACATATTCATCCTGAGGAATAACAATCATGCGAGAATAGGAGCTCATAGTTTGTAGATAATCATAGACTTTTTCAAAATATCACTTCGAAATCTAAATTCTTCCGGACACTCTTGTGTAAAATCAATAAATAAGTAACCGTGTGGTTTTTCAGTTGCTGCTTGAGAAATTTCAATTAAGGCTTTTGAACCTCTTGGCGAAACTTGTCGCGCTAAAATTTCAAATTGACTTCTATCTCGTGGATTCTTTAAGATAGCGTAATAGTGCGTATTCAGGTATCGTGTGCGGGCTTCTTTCCCATCAGGAAACAAATTTTGCGTGAATTAGATTATAAAGCACCTTTTGTGATGTGCTACGCGAGTGAACATATCTGTAACGTCTTTAGAATTCTTACTTTCCTTCAATAGATCATCCAATAAAACGACATCATTGGACTCTATCTTATCAGCTCGAATAATTCCTTCATTTCGAATAAAGTTGCGACGTTGCAATTCCTGAAAGAGTGACGATTGATAAATGCCATAACACCAAATAACTCGATTGATAGGTTCCCTAAACAACTCCCTTCTTTTGTCTAGCAAATTCAGAGTGAAAACAGTTTAACCTGCATGGAGTGGACCTGCTACAGTCAGAACTTTATCACATTGAAGTCTGAAATCCATTTTAATACTTTGAGACTCAACATTTGCATAATTAACGCTTAAAGCCAAAGATATTACCCTATATGTCGCCCACTACAGGAGCTAACATCGGAAGTATTGCTGAAAGGAAACCACCCTTTTGTGTCAGAGTTTTCCTCTTTCTTTGAAGGGTGATTTTAGGATTGGAGATGAATCGTAATTTTGTAGTATATCGCTTAAGTAACTTTCGTTGTTGTGGTGATAATTTCTTTGTCCTCAAACTTCTCACACGAGAAACAATTTCTCGAATAAATGTATCATTAGCATGTCGTATAGCATTATATCGATGATTTCCTTTCATTTGTTGAAGAGCTCGAATGGCTCCAGAAAATTTTGAAGACTTTCGACTTTTACGTCTCGCCATTTTTCTCTTTACCATTGTCACAACTTGAGTTTTCCATATTTGCATAGGTACTAACTGTTATGGTAGAAGTGACGCTCAAAATGAGCTATATCACAGTGGCTACATTGACAAAGTTGAATACAGCAGCGTATGAAACAGCGCTGGCAGAAAGTATGCCTACATCTCCTAAAGATGCGTTTTTCACTTCCATCCTTTCGCTTACATACATCACACATATTTTCACTCTTACTAACAACTTCTAAAGCAAGTCTTTTTTGACGACATGAACTTGCTAGCCTTTTCTAAATAATAGACGCATGTACAGAAGGAATATACTTCCAGAATAAGTGGACATAACTCGAAAACCAATTGTGCTACGATCAAGTACCATTGCATCTTTAGGTTTCTTTTATAGAAAGTTGAATGTGAATATGTGAAATTGCTTCAATCATTAGACTGCTACCATGATGGTTAAATGCATCAAGACGTTGAGCAATTTTTCCCATATGTCTTTCAAAAATTTCTTCAGGATTATCTACAACTTCCATTGAATAGGAAGCAAAGTGGAAGAAACGATATTCTACCTCTTCTTTCAAAAAATGACTGAAATGAATTTTCACAACTAATCGCCCCATTACAATTTTATGAGAAAACGTATCCATTAACTTCAAAAATAATGTGTTAGTATCACCAATAACTGATTTGATGTTAATCTCATCTTTATGAAATGTTATCACATAATCTTGAATAGTCCCTTTTAAACTTTGCCTATGAAAACGCAATGTTCCACAATCATTTGAGAAAGACATTGTCATCCTACATCTATCCCTCCAATTGCATGAAAAACAGCAAGTCTTTACATAAAGCTTTAATTGAATGACTTCTTCAAGCATGCATTACAAATTTTGGGTTTAAAACAAATAAAATAGATACAGTTGGTAACTATCATACAGAGAGCAATGAAAACCAAACCTTACTTTGGCAGTGTTGAGGCAAGGAGGAAAAGAACATTGATTATGAATGCAACTACTACAACGAACATTTGAAATGGGAACACTCAATTCCTTGAAACGTTTCGTAACTTCATGATAGTGTTGATTAACTCTTCTATCCCAAGGTGGAAGTAGAATATCATTAATGACTAGATTAGGAAAAAGCTATCTCTCCTGGGAGGGATCATTGCAAAAGATACGTTCAACATTGAAGGCTGCTAGCCATCTTTTAAAGTCAATAAGAAGAGCACTTTCACTAGGAAGACCAAAGTCTTGTAAATATTGTTGATTAAGTCCATGAATATGTTTTCTCGCCCATCCATCAGCTTTGGGATCACACTTGGCATGACTATGATAGACACTAACAATCTGATATGAGCAATTGTCTGTGGCAATAGCACTGAGCTCCTGTACAGGTTCACCCTCACAATCCATAAACATTATGGTGGATGACTGAAAAGAAAATTACGTTTTACTCATCGTTTGAAAAATCCCATAACATATTGCAATATGAAGAAGTGCAACGATGCTGTTCAAGACAAAATACACAAATAACATGATGACAGCGAAAAGTAAAATGTATCTGATAAGACCACGTCTGCGACACTCAAAGTACATAAGCGAATTATCATAAGGTAGAGATAGGAAAGGATTAGCGATTCTCCTTCTTGGATTTGCGTTTTCCGGTAACATTCTTCTCTGACTTGTGCTTCCCACCGCTCTCGTTGAGGATTTGATCAATAATGTTATTAACATCTGGCTGCTTTGGTATATATAGGATGGATTGAGTATGCATCGCTATAGAGGCCAATTTATTTTCCTTATGATAACCATAATATAGTCCGCTTATTGTGAAACGAATATTCCAAGTCCCTTCTGCGAGCTCTTCACACCTGATGGGTGTTATTTGTTCTCCATCCTTTCGATAGTAAGAACACCAATGCGATAGTGATGGAGAAAGTCGTTCACCTTGCCATATCTTTTTATATGGTGCATCCTTGTCATCTCTCGCTCTCCACACTTCGTCAAGGGGAGTAGGGATATCCATATTTAGTGTCACAAATTCTTCAATAATGTCAAGCTGGCGACGTGTGTATGGAGCTACAGGAATGATGACGTAGTCTCCATACTGATTCCTCTTCACACTCACGTCTGTGGAAGGGATCATTCCCGTTTCCAGTGCCATAGCATGATCGTAATAGCGTATGCCTTGTCTAAATTTACGCTGAAGCGGTGTAGGATTGTGAACCTGTGTTGTCTCCTCCACCGGTCTCAACAGTAGATGGCTTGATTGTAGCGAACCTTGCACTGTCTGGACATCAGCATCTAGTCCGGTAAGTGATGTAGAAGCCTGGAAGCGGAAAGATGCGATTAGGTTAACACTCAAGAAAGGAGGTGGAGGGAAGTTTTCCAACTTACCATTCTAGTTGAAAAGTAGGATAGATGATCTGAGAGAACGTGCGTCCGTCACTTATACGATTCAAAGACAGAATGATTGTCACTCTAAAGTCTCAATATTTATAGAGAAATGCATGATTCTCATTGGATGATGATCCTCATTGGACAATAACATCAAGCTGATTCCAAATGTGGTCTCCGTTTACCCATCCGAGCCTTCGTTCGCCACTAGAGTTGTTTTTGGAAAATCCTAACTCTCGTTTTTCACCAATTTCCAAAATTTTAAATGGCGTCTCACATCTAAACGAAAGCAGATATGAACAAGCCAGTTTTTCCACTGAATTCGTTTAGCCGCTAGAGACCAAACACCAATCTCAAATTCGCCGTTAACTCTGTCGTTTTTTCGCCAATTTCCAATATTTCCCAAATCTTAACTGGCGTCTCAAATCTAAACACAGACAGATATGGACAAGCCGTTTCTTCCACTGAATTTGTCTTGCTCCTAGCTCTCAAACGAGCTATTGCACGACGTTCTACGATCTCTAGAACCAAAGGTGGAAGAAACGCCGCCGAGGGGTGGACATCCTCAAAATGTTTTCTCTTCGATGGTTTTCAAATTCACCATACCGATGCAGAATTTGACGCTGAATCCGAATCTGTCCTCCGTTTTCCCATCCGATGCTTCGTTTTGGCTCTACAGACCAAAAAACACCCCAAATTCGCCGTTAACTCTGTCGTTTTTTCAGAAAAATTTTGAAGAAAAACTTTTTCTCTCTGATGGCTTTCAAATTCACCATGCCGATGTAGAATTTGACGCTGAATCCGAATCTGCCCTCTGTTTTCCCATCCGAACCTTCGTTCGCCCGCTAGAGGCGTTTTACAAATTCTAACTTTGCCGTTTTTCACCAATTTCCAAAATCTGAATCTCACTCTACCACAACAACCTGGTCGGCCGCCCAAGTCAACCTGGACGGTCGGCCAAGACTATCTCTACCGAGGGGGGGGGCGCTGTGTTTATTGTGGAGTTTTACTTACTACTAGGGTTTACTTTTTTGCATACTAGCACGTTCATGAAAGATTAGCGACGTGGGGCACTTTGAGCATGGTTCATTTCATAGTGCCTCACTTCGGTACTCGCATTTTCTTTCTTTTATCGAGTGAGCGAAGTAATTTGGCAATACAAACATACAAGGCAAACAATCTGCAGTCCTTGTGACAGAACAAAGACATGCCTTTGCTAATTGTTATTGTTTTGAACCTTCGTTCAATGTTTGTGTATTTTAGCGGGAAAGAGAAAATTTCTTTAGGAAGTATTGAACTTACATGTATTTAAATAAAACTTCCATATTCGCGCTCTTTACATCGCAAGGATTCTGTCAGTCAAAAAAGTCATGATTTTGTGGTAACTTCACGATATCACTAATTACGAGTTGACAGATTTTGATGACCAGTATATCAAAAGAGAGATCAGATGATGCTGGCTCTCTCCGTGCCTGAATAATTGCCATGCTCACATGCTTTCTTATTGAAAAACTGCAATTTATAAATTGAGTGATTTTCATATTTTGAGCACTGCTCAGCAAATGCAATAGTGGATGCAAGTCCATCATAGCTCATTTTGAAGCTGAGAATACAAGCTCTCGAATAATGCATGGCACGCTGATGTGCGACACGATTGGAAGACATGAGAATCGATTAAATTTCATCGAAATTCAGGTGACCCGTTTTACATTTCCTGAAGAAAATTTGTGTGGGGAGAAGTTGGGGGGTCCATTTCTCCCTCATTGTAAATCGTCAGCTACCAAATGAAAAAATTTCGCTGCCAAACCAACTCATCAAAAAAAACAATATTCTTTGCCAAGTGAAGGCGGTTTGGCTTTCACTGCTACCAGACCGTCTTTATCTGGTAGCTGACATGTGGTAGAACTCAGATTTATTTGGTAGCTTTGCTGCCAAACCTCTTCACTACTATCAAATTAAATGGAAATGAGCATTTGGTAGCAACGATTCAATAGGTTTGGTAGCTCACGGTTTACAGTGAGCCTTCAGTATAGCCTTTATATCAGCCAATATTAAAATTATATATATAATTTTTCTTCAGGAAATATTGGCTGATATAAAGACCTTTCATAATAATTTCTGACATTGATGTAGAAATTGAGTTATTACGTGAAAGTAAAAAGCACAACGGTTTTGCTAAAATCTCAAAGCAAATATTGCAGATATTCCTCTTTCGGACATAGCTGACATGGTCAGAAAAGGCATTTGAAACTTCGAACTTGACACCTATTATTGTCTAGTGAATTTCAGTGGAATGTCAGTAAAATTAGTTCGCTTCTTACAGAATTCATGCTTTTGGTGTTGTCTTTCAGAATTTCTTGCAGGTGCAATTGATGTTTCCCGCAAATAATGCAGCACACTATATTTTTTTAAAGTGATTTTATGAAAGACTTTTTTAGAAATCACAGTTATATTTTGTTAATGCATGATTATCTATGTTCAAGTTTGATTTGCGTTTCCGATCGTTGCTCAATTTTTTTCACTTGCTTACAAGCGTGGTGTTGTCTTAAAAAGAACAAATATAGGCTGCATACTTCTGCATTCAAAACATATTGTGCACCTTAATCGTCAAAATAATCTTTTAATGGTTCTGATAAAACCGCCCAATGGAAGGCCATATATAGCTGATGTAAATAGCAGAAACGCTCTCGGCAAAATCTAAATCCCTTATGATTCTGTTAAAACTTAAGCCAGAAAATCAATATCCTCCGACAGTTTGAATGAATTCCTATTTAGGACTACTGCCATGAGCTGCCAGAGGCTACATTCATTTTCTAGCTTAAATTTTGACACAAACCCAGGTTTTAGATGTTGCGTAAAAGGTTTCAGTTATTTAGATCTAATTTGTAGCTTTTCCTCGGAATGCTTTATCAATACACTTCGTACGAGAACGATTTAGACCGCACGAGAACCATTTAGAACCTGTCCTAGCAACACGATTCAGTGGCCTACTATTTATACCAAATCTGATGAAAATATCTTTTGAGTCGGTCAACTAGCGGTGAAAGAGTGGAAAATAGAAATTTGTGGGCCACTTATCCCCGTTCTTCCTTTACAAATAGCGGACATGCACTTTGAAAACAATACTATATGTCTTCTTACTCGTTACACAGTAAAACTAGCAAGGGATGGCGGTTTCCTAGGTTGATGGCATGATGGTACTGATATCTTGTCAGTGTATTTTGCAAATTTCACGGTTGCTACAACGCGTAGCTACATGCGGGGCGAAAATCTCCCTCAATTCCACAAAATATTTTGCCCTTGTTGCAAGATCGCGAAATGAAAATTAAAATGCAACCGGCCATATTCCTTCACTTAGAATTGAACGTAAATATTTTCGCATCTAGTTCCTCTTAATAAGCGCGTAGAAATTGCTTTGAGTCTCTCTAAAAATCGTAGATCTATTTCGAGGAGCCAATGGATACCTTGAGTTAAGGAGTTGCTGCTAGTTGCTCAAAATAGATCCACGAATTTCGATGAAACTTAGTGTGAGAGCTAGTGACGAGCCGTCCTCAATTAGCGCACGAGCTTCTTTAATTATCTTCAATTTGTGGTTTGTCACCCAACATCAGTAAAACGACAAGTAAGTTATCCAGTCGTCTTTCAAGTTACGGAGTGCTAAACATCGCTTAAATCTGGGACGTTGATAGCAAATTAGCAAAGTGTCATTATAAGTCGGATTCAGCTGAAATGTAATAGCTAATGGCTTAGGTATGAGGTCAAGTTTCTTTAACACAAAAACTAAATCCTTATACGTTTGGCTCTCCACTTGAAAAATAATTTTTTTATTTGACGATACATTTCAACCTGGTGATCAAGGTATAATCAGGTTAGCCTGCAGATATCCCTGCTCGCAAGGTTGAGATACATCGTTAAACAAAATGTCGTGAGACTGCACTTAACTTTTTTTCCCAAATTCCTACCTCGTCATGTGTCGAGCTAAGGCTTCTTCTTAGTCATAAAACACGAATTTTAGAGATTCTAAACTTGAACTGCTATTTTCTGCGGTAGGAGACAGTTGTAAATGTTCATTAATGGTGTTAGGCCGTTCATAATTCGAGCACAGTCTTCAAGTAATTGGAGAGTAAAACATGCTCTCATGTCGAGTCACAGACTCAGATTTATTTTGCATAATGCTGTAAAATATATATTACATATCTACAAGTACGTGCTTGCCCCGAACGTGTCATAAGACTCTGATAGGAGTGGCATTCGGACCAAAAGTCCAACATGAGTCTGATCATTTCAGTACTGTGCAAGCCCCAATGAGTGAGTAGTGACGCTAAAATTTCATTTTTTGCAAAGGGCAGTGAAAGCATAGTCAAAATATCTGCACATATGTACTTCCGTATTTTCACGCATTTTAACAGTAGGTGTATGACACACATCTAAAATATTCTGTTTTTGAATAAAATGCTAAAAGTGGGAGAATTTTCTATTCATTTCGACTTGCACGCTACAATCGTTACTCATCATCACTTTTCAATTGAGTCGCATTGACCACTTCAGTTCGCAATGATTTTCTTCGATCTTCTCGCAAAGTAACCGTTCTGTTGAAAACAGCCTGAAAACACAAACATTCCGTATGATAATTAAATCAGACAAAACGCAATACCGGTACACGCAACTTGTATTCTTTTCTACAATGCGCATCATAACTTTATTTCAATTCAGAATGCGCTATAAGTGCGTTCGGCTGAATCGAAATGATTTTCGGCTCGATCAAGCCTAAAATTTGCCGTCTGTAAACTAAGATTTCCCTTGCCGTTCATGAACTGATTGGTAAAAAAAGCGAACCGAACAGATACTTCTGTTCAAAATATGTTCTTAAATTCGCTTTTCACTTCTGTAGATGTTTGAGTTGAGATTGAGGACTTAAAATTAGTCATCTCCGTTTTGTTAAAGTTTATACTGGCATTGGTACTCACGCATAAGCTGAGGACTGTTTTCACTTTCATGAAATTCTGTGAATGTATGCTATTTTTATAGTGATTGAGCCATTATATTTGACAGTTTTAGCCATATAGATTTTCAGTGTGACTTGTGTAGCACAATTTCACTAAAAATTCGAAAAGTTTACGAGTGTGTAAACAACAACTGTTGGCAACAAACAAAAATGTGATTAAAACAAATGTCATTTGGTGACCGAGATAACGCAAAACAGTAAGAGCAAGAAATAACCACTTTTCGACGCAGTCATCACTCTTCAGACATAAAAGTTCTCTGAAAATTGTAAAAAAAATGGGAAACCATATTGTGAACTAAGATTCTAATTCCAAGTCTTAAGGCATATAAATACGGGTTCACTTGTGAACTTTTGTTACACCACACACACCATCTGCTTCGAAGCGTATTGGTCAAGTAAGTTACCTCTTCGTTCACACGTCAGCAGGTGAAAGGCCTCATCACATCACCTACATGCTAAGTGTTGCGTGTTCGAAGTCATAGATATAGGTTAATAAACTATTAGATTAGATAGTATATATTTATTCACGGCAAATTCATGCATTTGACGTGACACCTATTCATATCTGTGGTGAAATTTCAAGCGCAAAAGGTAGCAGTTAAACACGTACATGAACATGTAGCACGATGAGAGGAATTAAATATCATAGATTATTATGAAATGTGAATGCAGCTGTCAAAAAGCAAAACTTGAAAAATGTTCAACTAGAGACAATCTGATTGGATGTGACAGCTATGACCACCAAGATCTATGAATACTATGATAAAGAATTCTTTATCACACTATTCATAGACATCTTTGTTACGACGTTGCAGTGGGATTAATTCTTGCACGGTTAACCTACATGTACGATGTACATGTTTGCGTTCCACACGACGTTCGAAGCCCAACACGCAACACGCAACGCGTAACACGTAGGTGATGTGATACGGCCTTAACTGACAGTTCACTAGCAGACCATAGCAGCATATTTTTATTTTATTTTTATCGTTTTTATCTATTTTTATTCTCTTACGACATGTCGAACACATGTACTTAATAGCAAATTTTCTGAACCAGACTGAAACCTCAAGCATTCTAGTCTATGCATCGAGGGTGCACTTTCTGATATCTATGGTTTTCAAGACTGGTATCAGCGTCACTGGTAGCAGAAATTGCTAGATTAACCAAGAAAAATGCAGGATTAGTTACACGGGTTTACTAAATTACCAGACCTGACCTACTTTCCTGAACAATCTTGCATGTATATATACGTGTAGATATCGGTATAAGGTGAATGATGACATCGAATTCAACATTTTTCAAATCAGACGAAAAGTCAGAAAATATTCCAAAAACACTTTCCAAAACACCTAGAGCATATAAGCCTTAAGTAGCTGTCAGCGGCAGATCTTGATATATTTTCTTTTGATAATTATTACATTTCATTTTCAAACTCTCGAGAAATGTGATCAATCTAATCATTTTCACAGTAACTTGGCATTGATTCAATAGATTGCCATGTGACATACTCCTTTTCCAATTCATGTGTAATATATTAATAATGCAATATATATATATATAATATATATATATATATATTATTATGTAATATATAATAAAAATGTGGTTTGTTTTGAGATTATTCATTGATGAACTGAAATGTAAGATAACATAGAAGAATTACCTCAATTCAATTGCAAAATTATCAAAACGATGATAAATAAGGTAAAATGAAATGTAAATGCTTGATGTTCCTTAAAGAAAATTCACTGTATCCCAGTTGCTTCACTGTAGGCCCTATTAGTCTATTCACCAACCTATAATTTTTTTGGACTTATTTGCCTCAAACCTTTTCTTGTCGGTGAAGTCATAGGCCCCTAAGATCTTCTAAACCGCTAAATTATGTGGCAGAACATGATAAGGTACATCCATTTTGGGCATGCTCTATCCGAAGGGGTATCAGATTTTCATTCTGAGTTAATCTTGCTACTATAAATAGCATTTTAAAATTCAAACAATCATTTTTTTAATTTCGTAATTGTATCTAGAATAGTCCGCAGAAATTCATGAAATCATATCAGTAAGATTTATAGCTATATGTATCAATAATTATATCACTAAATCTTTCAGAACAACATATGTGAATATTAGAGAAGTTAATGTAATTCGCAGAGGTTACTGAATTATGAATATGTACTTATAAGTGGTACGTAATCGTATAGAACATGCGTAATATTAGTCATCATAACGAGGTAAAAAAGTATCTGAGTATCAATTAACATAATTACCCGACCATCTTTCCTAAACGGGCAAACTATAGAAGTTGCAGATCAACTTAAAACTCAAAATTCTTATTAATAGAGGTGAAAATCCAAAATGTCGAAAAAATGTGGTCGCACAATTTTTCATGTGGCTCCTGTGGCTAAAATATTGGGTCTACATTTCTATATAAAATATAACAGCTACCATCCAGAGAGAGCCACACAAAGTTAGGAAAAGTCACTGAAGGAGACATTTAAACGATTTTTCGTTCCGGCGTGAGATAAAAAACCGAGGTGGCCATAGTGCCCCGTGAGTCAAATAGCTGGTTAAGAAGTAAGCCTTGCAGTTGTCTTAATAGTTTTCCTAGTTTGAATGAAACTTATAAAATTTAATTAAAACAGCGTGGCCTGCTTCTAAAAAACAATTTTGAAATATGTTGCTTAGATTCAACGAACACCTTTGTACTTAATTTATGCAGGCCTTACATGTGCATGCATCTCATGCTCTACATATTTATGCACCTATCTTTCATCTTCTATTCTATATAGCACAGGAAGGCAAAAAATTATCCAAATATTCATGAATTTATGAAAACGGAGTGCATCACTAATCTATTTATGGCTGATGTCATCTTCATAATCCGTCTCTACATAATCTTCATCACGCTCATATGATGCAACAATTCTTTGTCAACCAAGAAGATGCGATTTCTTGACATATTTGCAAAATTATCAGTCGACAAGCGGAAATTAATTGGTTTTTATAGAACTATTTATCAATGAATCGCCAATATTATTCATGAATTGAGATATGTGACTTTAATTTTCTCTGTCGTCAACAGCTAGATATTAGTAATGAGAAACTGCATACTTGAAATGAGATTTATGACATCAGAAATTAGCAATTGAATGCCTGAATCGAAGAACTTTTCTTGATTTGAGTAATTTTAACATTGACTTTAGCGATTGGATACATGAACTGGAAAAGGTGAAGAAAATAACAATGACAATATGAGAGCATGCGATACTGAATAGGGCTTCCATTATTTTAGTCGAATACTTCTGAGACAATTTGTCAACTTTGCGCCTAATTTGTAGCATTTCCACTACGATTATCATGATAGAACGAATTGTCAAATAAAAGCAAACCAAGGTCGATTAGCGCAAGCACCTTAACTAGGCGAAATTCGACAAGCACAGTATCAAAAGTATGTCCCCTTGTGATAATAAAAAGTGATCAGATCATAATCATCAGTTCTTTCAATCAAGAACAGAAAAGGCAATGGTGAGAAGAATGTGCGGTGCGAGGCTGGCCGATGGACACAGGAGTGAAGATCTAAGAAAGAAGATGAACTTAGAATGTATTTCCGATGTTCTAAGAAGAAGGAGCCCCATTCTGAGAAGAGATGAGAATGACTGGACGAAAAGAACTTTCCAGTTGGAGGTCGACGGCAGAAGACCGAGAAGAAGACATAAGAATAAAACATGGTCGCAAGTCTTCTCCGAAGATCTTCACGCTCTATCAATGGTATACGATCGACAGGAGTGGAGGGAGACACGTTATCAAAAAGCAACAAGCGTCTGACCCCGTTCAACGTGGACAAGGACGAAAAACGGTGGAGTAAGTAAGTAAGTAAGCACCCTTGCATATTGAGCGGAAATGGACTGAGGGAACAGACTTTTTCTCAGTAAACTGAGCGATAAACTGAGAGGCCTCTCGCAAAATTGAAATGAACGGCGAACTGACAGAACTATCGAAGTATGCTAATGAACAAGGAACTGAGTGAATTGAAAAATGGCCTTGTTCGAGTGCAATGATTACATATTGGATGAAACATCTCTTATATTTTGTAGCCTTTTTTCCATTATACTGGAGGTAACTGAACTAGTGATTTGGTCATTTTGATTGCACAGGGTGGGCAACAAAAAGTCAAGAAATGAAAGCATAAAATCTTAATATCTGAGGTGTGAATATCTGAAGTATTGTAGATAACGAAAATACATACTCGTATTTTTCTTGACTTCATTCATTTGAAAGAGACCCATATTTCAACTATTTTAGTCGTAGTCATAATGTACATGTTTTGAATATAGGTACATTTGGATTATCTCGTGTATAAGTGCAGTAATTGCTTGCGGCATGTTTCAATTCAATTGCTAGCCACAGATTAGTATCTGAATCTTTCAATTTGCAATGGTCACAACAATCAACACATGAATCACAGCAAAAGTTGAAGTCAATGGATAAAGGCTCAAGATATATGTACCTTTTGATTATCAGAAAACCTGCTCTTATATTTGTAAGTATCCCACATTTATCACAGGTATTTTCTAGACACCATAAAGACAACGATAAATAGTCCGGCAGCCAGCACGAGTTTCTGCAGGGAACGAGGCCGAAAGTGAGACTTTCACAGAATGATGTACACCCTATGCCTACTACGAATCGGCACGTCTGCCGAGTTCTAGTGAGTTCCTCTTCTTGTCAGACAAGATCAAAGAAAAACACATGTAAATCCAATGGGACGCAGATTGCAGTTTTTGGCTAAAATGAAATTTTATATGTTTTCTCTGATTAAGCGAAAAGTACTAAGCCCAGAGTCATAATTTTTGGCATGGAATGTCTTCAGGTCATTTCCTACCATGTTCATGCACCCCTGTCTATAAAGCTAAACACATTAAGATTTGACGAACCTCTTAATGTCGGCAAACACAAACATTTTGAGCAACTTTATCCACATTCAACCACATTGTCGATCAGATGCATGATAAAAGCACATGCACATCATAGGAAATGACCTGAAGACATTGCATGTCAAAAATTATGACTCTGGGCATAGCACTTTTCCTTTAATCAGAGAAAACATATAAAATTTCATTTTAACAAAAAACTGCAATCTGCTTCCCATTGGATTTACATGCGTGTTTCTTTGATCGTGTCTGACAAGAAGAGGAACTTACTAGAACTCGGCAGACGTGCCGATTCGTAGTAGGCATAGGGTGTACATCATTCTGTGAAAGTCTCACTTTCGGCCTCGTTCCCTGCAGAAACTCGTGCTGGCTGCCGGACTACTACTTACCTTTTCAGGCGTTGAATCTCTATCCACAGCAAAATATCCATTCCTAACAAACTGATATTGTTGGTGCACTTTGTTAGCTACAATTGATTGGTCGATAAACGCGTCTGTAATTATTCGCAAGCTGTTCTGAAATGAACAATAATTTATCTGAATCGATGAATGACTGTAGCTATGGTGCAATTGCGGAAGCAGATGAAAACATCTAGCTGTGGAATATAATTAAACACAACCTGTAGCAACATGAAAATACCTTAAATTCTCCTATAAAATTTTCATTGTCATGATGACCTGACTATTCTATTTGTATTTAAAATGTACGAGAACTAAAACTTTTCTGAGGTTTTTGAATTAAGCATACTTTCTAAAAAGCAGAGCTTGCATTTTTTTGTATTTTGGACTTCATGCTGAAAGCACTAGCTGTAGGAATAAAACTGTATTCGGAAATTAGTGCTCCGAACGAGTGAGATGTGCATGCACATCTGTAGATGCACATTCAGCTGCTTTCAAGCATTGTGTGTCGCATTTGTCTCAATTTACACTGTGACACCAGCACACAAATATGCTATTAAGATAATGTAGGCATATCTTTTTGAACCTCTAGGCTGTGAAACATCTGGCGATCAGCGTCAGAAGGTGTGGTTGGCGTAAAAAATAACTCTCGCCATTGTTCGAGGCAACGCAATGGCCATAGCAACTTCTGTAAAGCGTACCTCTGTATTTTTTGAGAATTTTCTGTCTAATTTACCAAGTTTTTTACTCCTTTTTTACCTAGTAATAACTTTTGTGTCATTTTATTATTACTTGGTTCGTGATGTTACTCTGTTTTTGTGAAAGAAATGAAGATTCATAATGTAGGCTGGTTACTTTTCAAAAAGGTAAAGCTTTCCTCCTTCACGAGTGTGCCAAATGCGCACAACAATGGATTGTTGACTTGTTGGTGAATGCAGGTTGAAAATCAGAATTCTTGCAGAGTCTTGCTCCATTGTTCTCAGCGTGAGGAGGCTGCACGCCGAAAATTTGTGTGAGAGCTTTTCCTTGAGAAACATTCAAGTCAAAGTCCACCAAAACAATGTATATTATGATATAAAGCAGTACAAAGGCGCAATATTTACCGGATTGATGGCAGCTAAGTACCCCATAACATTCTTTTCTGGATTCTTTTCAGTAAATCTGAAAGATGACAAAGTATCATAAACAACAACAAAATTGAGAAATCCAAATACTGTGAGCAAATTCGACTTGGGAAGAATTGGAAGAATGGTTCCATATCATAGAATAATGGCTATTCATAAGTGCTGCTTTAGAGCTTTCAAATACTCACAGAAGTCCATACAATCGAACTTCGCAAACTTTCGGGTTGCTAACCCAATGGATAAAAGACTTGGGTTTTGCTCCGTCTTCCACTTTCCGACATGTCACTTCCACGTGACTTGGTCGGCCAACCGCATCTCTTTCGACCACTTTGCTTAGGGAGATTACCAGTCCAGTATATCTTAAGCCAACTGCTTGATTGGGAGCCATTCTCTTGTAATTCTTGTCCGCATCTCTCTCCATCAGATCCGACTTTTCAATGTACAATGTCGATCCCACAGCAATCTTTCGAGAGCCGCGTTCAGGTTGAGCAGGGAAGTCTGGTGCCTCCACAGTGGATGGATAATCGGAAGGCCAGTTTGTTATAGTTACTTTCAGCGGTTCTAGGACGACCATTGTGCGAGGAGCAGAGTTATCGAGAACCTGGTGAGAATATGATCGAGGTCAGACTAAGATAGGTTTGAAAACATCTTTAATGAGAACCACTTGTATTTCTGTGACATTTATTCCAGAAATTCGTGGGTACATCATGAGCTGCCACATGGCTGCCATTTCATGGAGATCCTCGTCCCCGTGGATATGCGGTGGGGAGGGTTGGGGTATCACATATATATATATGGAATTATTACGTAAATACTTAGAAACCTCTAAAATCTCATTCATCCATTAACATTAGCAAAATTTCAACAATATCATTATCATTAATTTATTTCAACTATTGATGGCTAGAAAACTGCAAAGCACAAAGTGTTAAAGGCAAAGCACTTTAGCTGTTTAAATTGGCTACATAGTCATTCCCTGTGGTAATAACACTGTAGATGCAACTGGGCTAGCCATAGCCAATATTGTCATGCTGGAATTTACATCATACTGTCAAGCTTTTACATGATAATGAAAAGTAGTGCCAAAGAAACAGACCGGCTAGATTCATGGGGTCAAGCGCGTGCGGTTGAGGAATCAATGATGGCGGCGTCTTTTATTGACATAACAGTTGTAATTCTCTTAAGAAATTCAAAATTGTATTTTTGCTATAAAATCATTGAAAAAATGCTGTGTGAATTTAGATGTGATCTCATGAAGCATGATAAATAAGTGTAATACTCCACAAATTATTATTGCAATTAAGTTTAGAAAATAATAAGAAGATGTAAAACACATCCCGGGGTTTTAGTTCCTATTAAAATATGAAAATAAGATACTGTTAACATTATTTTGAATAATTAGATTTCATACATAAAATACCTTAATCCTTAACTTAATTAGTTTCGGTGCCGAGGTATGACGCAAGGATCTTTCATTGTCGCATTACGCAAAAGACCAGGAGAAATACAAGCATCGGACTCAACTAACAAATGCTAAATTGCACAACAGAATCAGAGACAAACAACGTGATCAAACCGTTCAAGGGCGATGGACAATATGTGTAATCACTACCAACAATGGTCATCGGAGACAGCAAAACAACTATCAACACTATATCACTTTGGAAATGATACGTTGTCCATGACAAATCGCCATGGATGGACCGCAACGATGCAGGTGATCCGCGGTAGCCAACTCTTATTCGACGACAGTTTGGAGAATTATTCAACCTGGGTGATTGCGGAAATATAAAATGACATTACAAGACTCCTCCGAGACCACTAGCAGAGCACAAGTATCGCTTACAAACTGTCTGTTTGACCTTATTCAACATTTTCTGGTGAGTGTCGCCGAGCCTCGAGTTTCGTGCATTACACTCATCTAAGTCTCTACTTGTGCATGCTTCTGTTAGTAGTCATCATTCTCACTTCTCTTTCTTTTCCAAGTTGTAAAGGCAGGAATATAACTATTCATTTGTTCTACCCCGATTGTTTTATTCATTAATATTAAGTGGTCATTAGGTTTCAATCTTGGATCGTCCAACGGGTCGAGGATTTAAGAACTGCAGTTAATGTTAGCATCGCTCACTTCCTGACGGTTGAGAACGATCCTAACATTACACTGGAGGTCCACCGATTGAGCACGGTCGAACCAAGATTGAGACTCGAAGTAAGACCAAACAAAATTTGATCAAAATGTCCACGGACATCACAAATTTGCTTAAGGAAATTTCATTAAAATTAGAAGACCTGCCTTTGCAAAGTCCAAAACTTGTGCCACAAACTAACAGTGTTTTCTCGCTACCTGTTTTTTCAGGTGATTTGGATGAAAATGGGCTTACATTTTCAGAATTCATCGATCAGCTTGATTTAACTGGTCGTGCACTAGGTTGGAATGATAAGCAGAAAACAAATATGCTCCCCATGTATTTGACATCTCATGCATTAGAAACTTTCAGGCAACTTCCTTCAGCAGCCAAAACCGATTACAGAACAATTGTAGCAGAATTAACATCGCGACTGCAACCAGTGGATCTACAACGGTCAGCGGCCTCGAGTCTTCACAACAGGAAACAAGAGATTGGAGAGAGCATTTCTTCATTTTCGGCAGCCATCAGAAGGTTAGCTCGCACAGCCTATCCTCATATGGATCAGTCGGTAAGATCCTCTTTAGCCATGAATGCCTTTATAAACGGATTGAAAGCAGAGTATAAAAAGATTTTGATACAGAACGATCCACCTTCTTTCGAAGATGCGATCAATTTAGCACAAAGACTGTATAGCCAAAGAAGTGTATTGTTTGAAGATAATTCATCAGACAGTTTTAAAATGGTTTCTACAATATCGGACCAGATAAATACACTTATGTCTCAGATAAATTCAAATTCTCAATTTCCAAACAGCAACCAAAATTGCCCTTGTGACTTACAGCAGCCACAACAACGACACGCTTGGACTTCAAAACCTTTAGCAAACCAATGGACGATCGACGGGCAGCCCGTCTGCAGGCGCTGCAATAAACGTGGACATTATGCACGGGAATGTCGCGGACCGATATCATCCCAATTCAATAATCATCGACGGCAAAGATATCACTATACAGGACGACCGCAATACTCGTCTCCCGTAAGACCTCCACAGAGGGGAGGAAGGGTAAGATTTGATTTGCAGCAACAACAACCGAATCAACGCCAAATTTGGAGAGGCGAGGTAAACAGAAATATTTCTAGAAACTCGACACCGGCAATACAAATCCCATTTTCTTCAAATCGTAACTATTCTTCTCACACTACTCAAAATGCAGTAACTACTGAAGATTTGCAGAGAAATTTCGACCACAGGCACGAAGGTAGCAGGTCAAGCTACTCTACAAATGATAACTTTTACGTAGCAAATTCAGTTGATGACATAGATGATGATTGCGCTATAACACGTTTAAGAAACGAGAGAGATATGAATATATATGTTGCTGGTGTAAATTCGCCGACTCCTAGCGAAATGATAACTAATCCATATATTTTACAGTCTCATAATGCGCCGAACGACGAGGATGAACTTAGCGAGACGGAGAGAGAAATCGTCTACATTGAGCACCCAGACGACTGCAACGGCATCTACGGAGAATCCTCTACAAACAATGACGCAATGTTGAATGACCTCCAACAGCTATTTATTGAATCTCCGACGCAATCATATCGTCAAGAGGACAATGACAGAACCGCACAAGTGGTGAAGGTCAATGAGGAACCGTCGATTGTCTGCACCCTGGAAATTCCAACATCTCAAAGCGTTCCCCAGACCGTGGAATGCAAAGTAAGACCGAATCCTTTATGTGCAGGAGAGGAAATCTTAGATTTACATACAGCATCCTGTCACGATGAAGTAGTAAATACGGATATAACGAAAACTTCCATACCAAAAACGCTTAAGAACAGTACTATGTCTGAATATACTTCGTGTGGCATATCAATAACGTATAGTCAAATCAATGACATCGAGGGAAAGTCCAATATACACAAACAAATTGAGGCAGAGGTAGAAAAGAATACTGAAGCTACTGTTTTTCACAACAAGTTCAAAGAGAAAAATTCGCGACTTTACGCTATTATGAAATGTTCAAAAAGCATTGTGCAAAAACTGACGCATCATGCAATTCCTTGGAATAAAACGCTATTATTGATCATGTTATTGACACTATGCTATTCAGTTGATGCATTCACGAATCCCATGGTTTGCCAATCAAAAACTGGTAAATTAGTGTGGCATATTCCAAAGATAAAAGAATGCCAAGTTATGGAATCAAACAAAGCCACACCAATTTCTAAAGATTATACATTGTACAAGGAAAACATAGTACAATATCACTCAAAAGGATTTCATTGCATAAAAATAAGAAAAACTTTTGATGCTCTCATATTCCTTTTTGGAGATGAGAGAAGGCTTAAGAAAAAAACGGAACACTTACGAATGACATACGAGGAATGTCAACATATGATAAAGAAAAAGGAATGCTACGATGGCAAACTTGTATTCGCTAATGATGTTTGGACCACTAACAAAAAGTATGAATTTGAATGGCCGACAGCTCCATTCCATTGTTGTCGTTATTATAGAACTGAAGTCACAAATTGTTATCTAATGGATGTTGCAGTTTATAAGCGTCACGCTAGCAATTATATGGAATCCAGTGGAGGAAATGTAGGCACATGCTCATACCAAAAAGGACGTTGTGCACTCTCAGACAATTCGTATATGATCTGGAAGCCGGATAAGAGTGAAGAATGTAAATATCGTTTTTGGAAAAGATTAAGTGGCCACCAGTTAGGCAACGCTTGGCTTTCTGATGATAGCAATATAGCAATCACGTTTCCAAAAAAGAGAGTAGATTACAACAATTGTGGAAAGATACTGACTATGACTGAACAGGGCTTATACGTAAACACAAGAAACATCGCAAAGAAGTCAAACTTGTTTCCGTCATTTCAAAAAGAATTTCTCAATAACAGTTTAAGACCAAAGAGGAGCGCCACTTCATCAGAGGCAGTTGCTGCACAGTTACAAGCACTACAAATAACACTGACAAATTATGTGAAATTTTCATTCAATAATGCGATGATGGCCATATGCAATAATCACAAATCAACCATTTCAATACTGAAGGCATCTTTAATCTCACACCCTACCTTGGTTGCAAGAAATATTTTGAATACCGAGTATATCCATGCACGCAGCACAACCGACTATTTAGAAGTGTGGCCATGTAGTCCAGTAGAAAGTTATGAATTTTTGCCGATGCGAAATTCATGTACCACACGCTTACCAATCAATTTTCGCATATTTGGAAGAAATCGAACTGCTTATATGGATCCATTGACAAATATAATTCAACATCATTCTCCAAATGTCCCATGTGATGCTCGTCAAGAGATACCATTCTGCATCTCAAAGAGTTGTTTCAATTATAAATCAGATGGATCCCTGGAGATTTTGAAATCATTTGACAGACTACCAGTTTTTACATTTAATTGGTCTGCCCTGCCGGATAGCCCTCATACAATTTTCCATAACATGGCAGTGCATGACTGGAAAGATTTTTCACCCCGACACTCTACCAACGACATTTTCCATGCAATTTCTCGTCACCAACGTATCCTAGAGGAATTAGGTGCAGACCCAAGTTCAGACGTAGAGTCAGCTTCAAGAAATGTAATAAACACGATATCTCATAAAACGTCATTCGGATTCCTGTTAGGATTCCGACTCAATTTCCGCGAAATATGGATTTTTCTCGTCTGTAGCATTTTCACTGTTCAAATGCTTTACAAACTTTTACAATGGGTTGCACGAAAAATTGCAAAGCGCTCGCCAAAATTGCGAATGCCACGGCTGCCGTTTCACAGGAAAGAATACATAGCTGGAGTAGCAGAGGTCATGGAGCCGTCCGCACCACTAGAAATGGATTTAATTGATGAGAGTTGGCCTATAAATTATGCACCAAATAATGCATCCATTGTTGCTGCATGTGGTACTACACGTAATTCTCTTATCAAAATACACATTCAGGGACGCCCAGTTAACGCACTTTTAGATACTGGATCTTCAATAACACTTATGAGTCAAAAGCTACATCAAAATTTGAAATTGCCAATCGAGCCGACGAATACAACGGCCAAAGGAGTAAATGGTACTAAGTTAGTACTCCTAGGAAAAACAATGGCGAAAATTCAAATTGGAGATACGTGTATCAGACACAACGTTGTGGTATTGAAAGACGCTCCGTTTGAAACTATTTTGGGCACCGATTTATTGTCCAAACTGGGTCCAATAACAATTGACTACGTTAAAGAAGTTATGGAAATTCCAGAAGCTGAACAGCACGTTTGTTTAGTGAAAATAGCAAATGATACAGTTGTACCTCCAAGGGCAGAAATGATTGTTTATGGAACAGTTGAGGATAGTGAACTCAGTGAAGTAATATTCGAACCTCATGATCGCATTCATCCCCATATTGTCGTCGCAACAAGTTTAGCCTTTACAAATCAAGAGCATATCCCATTGAAAGTAACGAATTATTCACAAGAACCCATTCAGCTTAACCGAGGAAAAACAATGGGTGAAGTTAAGCCTTACTCTTATACTAAAGAATCATTAGAAAACAATAGTCAACTATCAATGTCCGGATTATCAAACAAAGAATTTTTGCAATTATTCAATCTCCCACCAAGCTTACTACCATGGCAATTAGACAAATTAATTGCACTATTGCTTAAATATAAGTCAGTATTTTCACTGAATGAGTTCGATCTTGGACTATTTGAAGGAGTTGAACATCAGATACGCACAGAGAGCGATATACCTATTCGCCAAAAAGCTTATAAAATTCCAGAACGCCAAAAACCTATACTGAGAGAACATTTAGATAAAATGTTACAAGCCGACGTTATTGAACCGGCAAACAGTCCTTACGCGTCCCCCATTATTTTGGTTAAAAAACGTGATGGATCAGATAGATTTGTGGTGGATTTTCGAAAACTCAATGCAATAACAATCAAGGATAGTTATCCGCTTCCAAATATTACAGAAATTGCCAATAATTTCACGAATGCAAAATTCTTTACGACATTAGATCTATTCTCTGGCTATTGGCAACTAAAAATGTCAGAAGCATCGAAACCTATGACATGTTTTTCCACGTATTTTGGCACATATCAGTTCAAAAGACTACCATTTGGTTTATGCAATGCTCCTTCAACTTTTCAAAGAGCGATGGAAATAATTCTATCGGGTATTCAACATCAGTCATGTTTAGTCTATCTTGACGATATCATCGTTTACTCTTCCTCCTTTGAACAACATCTCCAAGACTTAGAAAAATTACTCATCCGATTTAAAAATTGTGGTCTCAAATTTAAACCCAAGAAATGCGAGTTTATGCAAAAATCGGTCCATTACTTAGGACACATCGTATCAACAGATGGAATGAGACCAGATCCCAGAAATACGGAGAAAATTAGAAATCATCCAGTTCCAAGAAATATTAAACAAATTAGACAATTTTTAGGACTTGCCTCATACTACCGGAGATTTATCAAAAATTTCGCAAGTATAGCACAACCATTAATACGACTACAAAAGAAAGATGCAAAATTTACATGGGAAAATGACCAACAAAGTGCGTTTGAAGAATTGAAGACAAAATTATGCTCATCACCAGTACTGGCATTTCCAAATTTTCAAATGCAATTTATCCTACATACAGACGCTAGCGATTTTGCAATAGGAGCAGTATTGTCCCAAGGCGAAAAATCAAATGAACACCCAATAGCATATGCCAGCCGTTCTCTCAATAAAAGTGAAAGAAATTTTTCAACGGTTGAAAAAGAAACTCTTGCCATTGTATATGGAGTTCAACAATTTCGATGTTATTTATGGGGAAAACCATTTGTCGTAGTAACAGATCATGCTCCTTTAAAATGGCTATTTTCTCACAAAGATCCTTCTTCACGGCTTATTCGATGGGCATTGAAATTACAAGAATTTGATATGGTTATTAAATACAGGCCTGGACGAGTTAACAATAATGCCGACGCCTTGTCTAGACTTCCTGAGTCCCCGAGTCAAAATTTGACATGCACTACAGTAACGCGTACAATATCAGATATGAACAACGTCAGAGCTTTACAGAATGAAGACTCCCTGTTCCAAGCCATCAGTAATAAACTCAAGGGAATATCCTGTCCGGTTAAATTATCCAATACAGACAAAGAGTATGTTCGCAAAGAGTTTGACAAATTTCGAATTCGACAAGATACACTATACCATTTAGAGCAAAACGATAAATTGAAATTGGTGCTACCAGCTACATATAGACACAATATATTTCTCGAATTTCACGAGGGAATTTTCGGTGGACACCTGGGATTTGACAAGACTTACTCTCGAATTGCAAGATTTTACTTTTGGCCTAACATGCGCAAGGACATTCAAACCTGGTTACAAGACTGTCCGTCATGTAATGCGAAAAATAATCCGCATACAAAAATAAAAATGCCTCTACATT
This sequence comes from Prostheceraeus crozeri, assembly GCA_907163375.1. Lineage (NCBI taxonomy): Eukaryota > Metazoa > Platyhelminthes > Polycladida > Euryleptidae > Prostheceraeus > Prostheceraeus crozeri. Next base: position 78,217 of record CAJQUW010001876.1, read on the forward strand.
CAATTCCAGTCCCTGATCCATGGACACGCATAGCTTGTGACATAGTCGGGCCCCTACCAAAAACGGAAAGAGGAAACAAATACATCATCGTATTTATCGAATATTCCTCTAAGTGGGTTGAAGCTTATGCTATGAAATCTCAATCGGCAGAGACAGTTGCACGAATATTTGTGAATGAAATCGTTTGTCGTTTTGGGTCCCCGCGAGAATTATTAACTGACCGAGGAGCAAACTTCGCAGGCACATTAATGCGGGAAGTATGCCGATTAACGAACACGCACAAGATATATACCAGTTCATATCATCCTGCTACCGATGGCTTATGTGAAAAAATGAATGGAGTTCTTATACGGATGCTGTCGCATTACTGCGCTGCAGCACAAACGGATTGGGATTTGTACATACCCACAGTGTTATTCGCTTATCGTGCAAGCGTACATGCATCCACAAAAGAAAGTCCGTATTACTTAGTTTTTGGGAGAGACCCACTGCTCCCCTGTGATTTAGTGCTACAAGAAGATCAAACTACAAAAATGCCTTTCGATGTGCGGGAATACAAATCTGAATTATCAAACCGTCTAAAACTTGCTTGGTCAGTGGCTTTAGATAATAACACGGAAGCTCAAGAACATCAAAAATTGATGTATGATAAAACGTCCACACCATCAGTAAAATTGACTATTGGCGACCGAATTTATGTTTATACTCCTCAGCCAAAGAAAGGACTATCCCCAAAATTACAAAAACTATGGAAAGGACCTTTCCGTATTCTCCAATTAACTGACACAAATGCGCTGATAGTTCCGGTAAACCAACCTCGAGCTTCGCGTCAATGGGTTAATCTTAATCGCTGTAAAATAGCGAAAAATCAGCATACACCTGTTTTTCCTCCATCTGACATTAAAGATGGAAGTCCTAGGCCAACGATCACTCTGAACGACCAAGACGAACCTCGTATAAATGACGCAGATATTCCGATCCAAGTCAATAAGCAATCGCAAAATTCTGTATGTCCTTATAATTTGCGGTCTCGAGCTGCGGTTTCTGCCAGCTCAACAAACTAAAAAGAAAAAAGAAAACAGACCGAATCCACAAATCACCGAAATATATCGTATATTCTTATCATACTGTCAGTGTTTCTGCTACATTTTTTTTCCTTTACGTTAATTACGTATTCTATTATGATTGTTCAATTACTATTACAATTCTGTTGTATTGAAAATGTAGCAGTTAAAAATTATCCCTGTGTGGGGCACTTTGTGATGTCTAGATATGTAATTTGAATCTGTTTTTTCTTCTATTGACGAAATTTAATGTAATTGTGTAAATTTCTTTATCCTACTTCATGTGTTCAGTGATTAGTCGTAAATTGTAGAACTCTCTTCTGAAATTTTACTGTGTGTCACTTGAAAAACTTGATTAGTTTATGAACTTCTCCATTTTATGAAACGTTTGAATTTCATCGCAATTTTCTTGATGCATGCATGTACTGTACATGTACTTCTTGGAATTTTTTCTTCTTAAGAACTTGCTTTAATTGAACGTCTCTGTCGATTACCTTGTCCTAACAAGACCTTCATGTCAAATGCCTTTGAATGATGACTGTGTTTCTCGCGTTAACCTTCTCTTTCATTTTCATTTAATAAAGTGTCCGTACTCGTCATATCAATAATGAAACACCTTTGTATTATAGAAATGGAATCCGTCCGAACTTCTGTTGTTATGGCTGTCGCCGGCTCATTTCATCACGTCCACGGAGGCGCGCCCATTGGCTATACGGGCCCGGTAGAGGTGGCGGCATTCCTTGTCTCCTCGGCACCATCGTACCGTATAATTACAGAGTTTCATTCATTAGTCCAAAATAGTCGTTTCATTCCGTCTCGCGATTCCCGACTCTGCCACGGTCTGACCGAGCTCGACCTCTTAGAGGCTCCGTCTGCTGACCAGGTGTGGGAGAAACTTCGGATTTTCCTACACCGTAATAATGGAGCAGACCGCGTGCTCGGTAATACCGTGGGATTGAAGGGGTTGCTGAGACGGATCCCCTGTTTAGCTTCCCATCCGATGGCGGAGGTGGATTTAGGAACATGGGAGGCGCGCCGCACTTACGCTTACAGATCCCGCACTGAGTGCTGTCCCCACCTTCATCAGGAATTTGTTAGAGATCCCTCCAACGGGGGGTGGTTTGGCGTGCGGTGCGCCAGGAAAGTGGCGCACATGATAGTCATGGCGTTGCGGGCTAACCGGCCTATTATACAACGACCGCCGGCCACTACGACTGAACACGAGGCCTTCGATAACCTTCCGATGTGGGACGACGAAGGTTCCAATTCGGAAAATGAGGACTTCGTCCTAACCGTCCAAGAGGAGGACGTGGCTTCGTGGTCTAGTCGTAGTCGCTCCCCGGTTCGACAATTTGAACGGGAAGCAAGCCCTACCCGCCCACCCTCCTATAGGTCTATATCCCCTGCTCCCGAATATATCCCACCAACCCTCGTAGATAGGCACACTAACACAGACCCAATTGCACACACATGTCCTACACCACACATACCTGTCCTCGGTCGGCTGCGTATGCAGACCATCACCAGGATCTACAATTACCTCAACAGCTTTACAGACAGTCCACCTCCAGTCATCGACAATGCCCTTTTTGGACCCACATTGCCCGTTCCCTTCTTCCCAACCACTTTGCTGGAAATTGGAATCGAACCCCTGGCCCAAGTATTTCAACACAAGCCAAAAAATTTGGACCATCATCCTAACAGACGTCCAACGAATCATACATTCAAACAATTGGCATATCATTATTCCATCACACATAGCACACATCAAACCACTTCAAATTCTAATCTTCGGACACACACCAACCTCACCATTCGACAACATAGGAAATTTTTCCCACATAACAAAGTATCACCAATTAAAAGAACTCACAAACATGAAACATTTCCGACGATTTACACAAGACACTATAATTTTCTTACAAAAATTACAGACCAATCCTGCACTTCAGACAGTGGCAATACATTTACCTTCACATCCACAGCCATATCGCCAACAACATTCAACACTATTCATCACCATTGCCAACATATTTCCAACACACCGCAGATTGGCAATCTTAAATACAAGTTTACACCCCTCATTCACAAAGTTATTCAAATTGTCCCAGCCCCCTATCCATTTAAATGACCAGTCCACTATTCCCGATTTTATATCCGCCATATATTTAGCATCCCTTCCATAATTTTTTTTACCTAGATAAGAAACTTATTTTTTAAATATAGCTGCACTTAGAAACATCATTTGTCGCGGGGACGCGACTTTTCTTAACGGATAAGGAATGTAATACTCCACAAATTATTATTGCAATTAAGTTTAGAAAATAATAAGAAGATGTAAAACACATCCCGGGGTTTTAGTTCCTATTAAAATATGAAAATAAGATACTGTTAACATTATTTTGAATAATTAGATTTCATACATAAAATACCTTAATCCTTAACTTAATTAGTTTCGGTGCCGAGGTATGACGCAAGGATCTTTCATTGTCGCATTACGCAAAAGACCAGGAGAAATACAAGCATCGGACTCAACTAACAAATGCTAAATTGCACAACAGAATCAGAGACAAACAACGTGATCAAACCGTTCAAGGGCGATGGACAATATGTGTAATCACTACCAACAATGGTCATCGGAGACAGCAAAACAACTATCAACACTATATCACTTTGGAAATGATACGTTGTCCATGACAAATCGCCATGGATGGACCGCAACGATGCAGGTGATCCGCGGTAGCCAACTCTTATTCGACGACAGTTTGGAGAATTATTCAACCTGGGTGATTGCGGAAATATAAAATGACATTACAAGACTCCTCCGAGACCACTAGCAGAGCACAAGTATCGCTTACAAACTGTCTGTTTGACCTTATTCAACATTTTCTGGTGAGTGTCGCCGAGCCTCGAGTTTCGTGCATTACACTCATCTAAGTCTCTACTTGTGCATGCTTCTGTTAGTAGTCATCATTCTCACTTCTCTTTCTTTTCCAAGTTGTAAAGGCAGGAATATAACTATTCATTTGTTCTACCCCGATTGTTTTATTCATTAATATTAAGTGGTCATTAGGTTTCAATCTTGGATCGTCCAACGGGTCGAGGATTTAAGAACTGCAGTTAATGTTAGCATCGCTCACTTCCTGACGGTTGAGAACGATCCTAACATTACATAAGAATGGTCGAAATCAATTTATGTTCCAGTATTATTTCCCCGAAGAAATATAAATGCTGCATCGAATTGTTCTATTTCAGCACTTTTCAATGTACGTTCGGTGTTGATATCACATAATTCATATTAAGTTTGTCGATGCATTTTAATTTGTGAGCTCTCAGAAAATCTGAAGTGCGTTATACTTTTGCTGATGGACGTTCGAAGTTGATAGTTGAGCTCTCAGGGGTGGTCACGCTACAGTCTATAACATAGAAGTTACATATAAGTCTATAATGTGCAACTATCAGGGCGTTCATCGAAGTTACCATAATGACCCGGTCACACTGTTTTTCAGCTAACACCTATATTTCCCACGCCCGAAATTCTTCACCGCCCAGCACAGAAGACCATCGAAGTTCCTGATAGTTGATCAATTCCTCAACTATCAACTATCAGCTCTAATGTGTGAACGTACGTTAAAAATGCGACGATAATATGTTCATTTTGCTGCATGATTTTGTCTAAACCAGTGTTTCTCAAGGTGGGCCAGGTGGCCAGACTGGAGTCCAGGCTCTTGAAAGTGTACTCGATGAGTGAGTGAAAGATATTTCAATTTTATTCTATTTCGACATTATGAAATGATATTACTTGTGCTTCTGCTGTAATTAATGATTGTGAAGCCTAAGTAAAAGAATTCAGAGCTAGGACTTTTTTTTCTTTCATTCCATAGCTGGAAAGCGATCTGACAGGCCAACATGAACGAGAAAACTTGTGCGCAATGATCTGAATTCTTCGAATCTGAAGGAATCGTGGCAATCGAAGCATTTTGGAGAAATTCACAGCAGTCCGCAAGCGACGCACGACTGGTTTTCCTATCTTTTAGGTATTAGGAATTCCTTTTTGCCCCCTTAAGTTCCAGCATGTGCCATCGTTTTGAATGTCTTCCCTTCTAGTAAACTGATAGAGTTAAACAATCTAATTCTGTGATTACAGTATGTATAAAAAAACTTAACCGTAGCTGCATGCGTTTCTTACAAGTCTTCAAATTATTTAATTAAGGCTTTGAATTGTGCTTATTTGATTCATAAGCATACACAATTAATTCAAGATTCAATAATCCATACAAGTCCTGTTAAAACAACACAGGGCTCGGATGAGAGAGCATTTTCCCAGGTGGCTGGAACTGGGTAACTGTCGTCCGAGATCTTCAGCTGCTCCTAGTAGTGCTATTTGTCGGCATATCATCGATTGTGACAGCTTTAGAGGCAATATGTTCTCCTCCTACTTTTCAGTATTAAGTGTTCCTCGCTTTTCTTTTACTTTGCCTATCTTGGAGTCTCATTATATTTCTCACCTCCGTCCGTCACTTTGTGTTCAAAAGGAACTCAAACATGTTTTGTCTTTGCCTTGATGATTTTTTTTCTTTTGTCATTATGATTTTCCGTCCCCTTTTTATCTTATTTACACTTTATTTTTCTGCATCTTAGCTTGCAATGTGAGTTATGTGCCCTCTGCCTTTCGTAAATTTATTTGTTATTGCTTCGTTTCTACCTGCATGACGTCATGTCAGTGGCTTATAGATCTCTGTGTCTCCATCGATTAAGTATTCGTTGTGTTTGTGAAATTCTGTGAATCTCTGTTCTGTCTTTGTCATTACGGTCGTACTCCTCATGAAGAGAGGCCGCGAAAGCGCTCTGGAGTCTACAAAATAAAATTCCATCAAAATGACGGCGATATTTTGTGTATTCAAAACAACAATTATTAAAAGCCTAGGCCATTAATTGGCCAGTAAAGAAACTGGGCTCAGTAGGCCTACATTATAAATTGACAAGCACTGGTCTAAACCATTTAAGGCTATGGAACTGAATATAGCAGTGAAATATACAAACCTTGCGGGCAGCAGCGTTTAGAGCTGAGGGGTGAATAGAGGTTCGTGCCTTAGTCATTCCGGCACGCCTAATAAACAGTTTTACAGCCTCTGGCGGTACGCCACGCCTTCGCAATCCGGTCAGAGTAAAGAGTCGTGGATCATCCAAATGTTTCACTATTCCAATATGCAGAAGCTTGAGAATCTTTTGCTTTGACACGATCGCGTAATCGATATTGAGACGACCGTACTCCCACTGCACAGGGCAGTAGGCTTCGAGTGCATTACAAAGCCAGTAATAAGTTGAGCGACTGCAATGAAAAATATGAAATTTGGGATCATAAATTATGTAATTGCTTTTTATCACAAAACTTCAAAATTCCTCTACCAATTATTGTGTGCGTAATCGCCTATGAACCCATTCCCTTTCTGGACTTTCCCTGGGAAAGGCAGTATTTTTCACTGAATTATTACGAGTGTAGAAATCTCACTATCCAGGCTAGTATTTCTAGTTACGTCCTTAATTCTAGAAAGCTTCTGAAATTTCAAATTTCAAAAGCAGAATGAAATCGACATGGATAGGATGAAAATAAATACTTTCAAAATGAGCGATCATCGACATGTTGTAGCTGTCATGTAGTCTTCAGGTCCATTCACACCGGACAAGGTGCTTCCTCACGCGTCAGAATTTTCGTTCAGAACCATAATAAACCAACGGGCTGTTCACACAGAGACGCAGGGGGCCGCGCCGAACGTTAAGGTTCTGAACGAAAATTCTGGATGCGTTGAGTCCGGTGTGAATGAACCTTTCAAATACAGAATCTGTTCTGATTGGCTATAAATTTTCACATCAGATTTTGAAAACTTTGTATATATTAGACTTCTCAGATATTACTTTTTATATTACTTTAGTTTCGTTGCAAAAAACGAACATGAATGTACAATCAAGTGCCAGTGAAACATATGCTTGATAAGTTGCATAAAGCCGTCCATGAAGAAATCCCGAAACTGACAAGTTTAAGCAGTTACATAAACTCAGTGATGTAAATCCTAATTACGCATTGAACATAAAATCTGATAAAAGTTTGAAAATTGGCAATATCAATAATATGAAATCATCTTCAAAGTCTGAACGAACAGTGAGATATTCACATGAAATGTTATAAAAAGTTAAAAGAAGACTGAAATCTGAAATGCGATAACGAATTAAGCATAAAATCTATTGGATATTTGGAATGTCTATCGACTACAGAAAGTGAGCAATTATCTACATCAACGGTACAAGCATGAGACTTTTCGATTTGAGATTGATGTCATTAATGTTGTTAGCTGATCAGTTAATGTCAGCTAAATGCTAAACCACAAAGTCGCAAATCCATTGATACAACCCATCCTCGAATATAGCCGTCACCGTCACCGTCACTTAAATTGCAAAAAATCTCATAATCCGCGGGTTATGTCGAGATATGTGGCATCTATGTCTTGCCAGATCTAATTAATTATTCGTAGAACTATTTCACAATATTGTGTCTAGATAAAAGATCAAAATTGTCACTGATGTAATTTTGAAGGCAGCTATGACGTCTGAAGAAAAGCTTCAAATTGCTTCCCTGATTCAAATTCATTGACCAAAGGTATTAGGCATCTATAAATTCTCGGAAAATTGCCTGAGTCAGTTTTTCACGTGATATTTTTGATTGCAACAATGGTATCCCTCAAAAAAGTTGGTTAATGTAGGCTAACAATTGATCTGCATTGAAAGACAGAGGGCGACAGCGCTCAAATTGGTGAACCTCTGTCTTGGGACCTGCAAGAATCAATTAATTCTTTAGAATGGCAGCGAAAACTATTGGAAAAAAACGGCTGATGCTGATAATGAAGAAAAGCATTCCGAGTGACTGTATCCTTTGAAACATAGGAGTTTCTTTTTGTCAATTTTTTAAGTCACGCCCTTGAAAATGCAATACGGTGTATCAGCTTTTTTTACTCGGGCTAAAAAGATACATACATATTGAGCCAAAGGTCAAAGCCTTTGAAATCCCACAATCTCAACAAAAAAATGAGTTCAACTCAACTTTCTTTTTGCCGATTATTTTTCTCCTTTAATTCGGCAGCTTAATGGCTCACGGTGTTCAACTGAGACCTAAAACTGAAGCGCGTACTGTCAAAAGACTGATGCTTTAGCACACAAAGGATGTTCGATCATTGAAACTCATTCAAATTTCATGTTCAACGACTTCAAAACGACGACCATTCAAAGCGATTGCAATTCTGTGAAAGTGTAATAGAAAATTAAACGAACGATCAAAACTTTCTTTCAAACCTTTGTTTTCAGCGATGAGGCATATTTTTACCTTCATGGCAATGTGAACTCACATAACACATTTATCTACAGCACGGAAATCCTCATGCTTTAGTTGAGAAACCTATGAAAGCGGCTCCAATCGTGTGTTGGGCTATGGTGTCGCCCAAAGTCGGAATTCGTTTTCAAATTTTACATTTCACCATGAGCGGAAGAATACTTCTACCGTGATTCCAGTTTTCAAAGAAAGAAGAAACAGTGATTCATCAGCAAGACGGTGCTCCACCTCATTTCTCTCGTGAAGACGGAAACGCTTTCGAGAAGGCAGTTCATTTCCATGGCCACCAAGGAGTCCTGAACTCAACGTTTTAGACTTTTGGCTTTGGGGTGATGTTCGACACAACCTGTATCAACATCGTGTTCCTCAAAAGTCGATATGAACTGGCAAGCAAAGAAATTAACGGCTTTGTTCGAAACAGACATTAATGCAAAAAGCTTCCAGTAATTTCTTCGTCGATATTATATGTGTGTCGAACAATGTGGATCCCATTTAAAAACTTGTTGTAATACGAGTCTTTCATACTCGTGTGTATTTTTTACGTATGTTTGTACACCTGATTATACAGCCTCTATCGATTGTTCCATCTCTGACTACCCGACAATGTCCGTGACGTATCTTGCAAGCTTCTTGTTGATGATGAAACCTACACCAATCATCCGTGTGTCTCCACCTTTCCAATAGAATATGTGGCCACTTTGAAGAAAGATCTTGTCTTCTCCAGGTCGTCTTACTTCACTGATGCCGACGATGTCCCATTCGATTTTTTCTAATTCTCCTTCAAACTCGTGCAATTTGGCGACAGAAGACAGTGTTCGTGCATCATATGTACACTGTACAGATTCGTACGGTCCTTTGGTTGCTTTTTCTCTTCCAGGGATTCTTAGCACCCTCTGTTCCTCTATCTGACCTGCCGCTGCCTTGACTGGGGACTTTGGAACTGCTCGATACTGAGGCCGTTGGTTGTATGAACTTTGAATTTGGGGGTTGATGCCTTACTTGCCACGCTTGGCACTGAGGGTTGGCAAGGGTTTGATTTCAGAGTTCCGTCTCTTAGTTAGATTGCTTGGACTAATGAGCTTCAACTGCCCGGGCAAAGAGTTATTTAATACTGGCGCCCTTCTCTCGCCAGTGAGGCGTTGTTGCTAACGCTACCCGGGGGGGGGGGGGTGCCACGAGGAGGTAGAAATCAACTGATGATCCGAGCACGTGTGACCTTTTAATTGGGAAGGGGCCGCCACACCACATACAGCCAAGATCTTTCACCCCCCGTTTGTTGACTTCAATAAATGACATAAAAACGCACGTTTTTATCGCAAGAAGAATTCATTCGAACACTCTGTATAAAAAGCACCACCTCACCGGTGCCGATAGCGGTAATAATTAATTCTGTATCTCATCTGGTGCTGTCTGACAAACATGAGTGAATTCTTACTGGGATTGAAACTCCTTTGTACAGAGGGAGTGACTTATATCTTCGATTGAATCACAAAGACAGTGAGCATAGTCGTACGTAGGATAAATACACCTGAAAAGAAAGAGATAGAAGAATTTTTGATAACCTCATTATTCATCAATCCTCACCAATCATTTCCAGTTCGATGATGTTGTACAAATTTGATCCGATAAGCTACAGGATCCTGTTTACCGTCTCCCAACGCTGTCTTCATTCGTAATGTTGCGTCACCTTCTTCAATTTTCCCTGTTCGCATATCCTATGGATCAAGAAATGAATATATCTCAAAATGGTAATCAAAGACAGTTTAGTTTAAATAACTTGATTGCAGTTAGATATTTGGAGTGAATTTCTTTGACCCTATGTTTACAGTAAATCTTAATCAGAATTTGCTTTTTAAATGTTAAAATCCTGAATCACACTTGTTTAATTTTTGCTAGTAATTATCTTACACCCTATTGGAAAAATATTTTTAAGCATAAATAAAACGAAATGTGATATGTTCACCGGCGCCGGAAGCAATTTCTGATTGGCATGATAACAAAAAACAAGTATTTTTAGGTGGTTGTAGGCATGTAGGCCTACTTATTTGCCAGCTTGCACGCATATATTCTAGAATTTGGTGCAGCACTACCAGCTGATACGAAATTTGAATTAAAAATGCCTATTATGTTCGACAGCTATGTAGTCCCCTCTTTATGCTTGATGATCTCATCTACTCATTGTCTTTTGCTAAGGGCAGGGTTACGATGTAGGATCGGGTTTTACTTATAGGTTGTGCAAGACTAGGGTGATGAATCTCTTACACATTGAAGGGAGGGCGAAATGCAAATTCGCCCTGCATTATACATAATGATAATAGCTATAATTATGTTCTGGCCAGAAATTATGCTTTGAAATATTCATGTATTTGCCTATAAAATGTGCCTTAACCCCTTGTATGTTATATATATATATATATATACATATTTCTATTTCCTGTTAAAATTTGAATATCGTAAATTGATATATCCCTGCCTCTAAGGCTTAATTGATATTGTTCCTTGTTCAGCGAAGCACCTGAAGATAAGAAAGCGCTTGTGCTTGCAATTCTGGAGTTTTTCTTTGAGTTCTCATCTTATTTTACTATATTTTACCGATTACTGAGTTCACTTTTTTCTAATTATATATATATATATATATATATGTAAGCCTACTAGTATTTGAATTTTGCTATGAAAACAATCACTGGTATATAAATATAAGTAGATTATAAAAACAACACTTCAAGCGATGCAAACTCATTTTTTGCTTCCCCGTCACCACTTTTCTTTCCTTCAGGCCAAACTAGGTGAATGATGTTCCTAGGAAATTCCATGAACCAATGCAAGTCCCTGCAAGTCTTCAAGGAAAAGTTGAGAGCTCATTGTGCTACTTAGCTGAGATGTCACGTTTTTAATTCAATTTTCAGCGGCATGATTTTATGATTCACAAGGCGTCATTTCTTGAATTTTTGAGCGCATTTCTTAAAAATTTGAGCGTATTTCCATGATCAAAACATCCTCTTCAGCAACTACTCTATCATGAAAACGCATACAATTTCAAGTATATAGATGAAAATTGAGTTTGCACATGTCATAATCATGTTAGTTTTCTTCAGTTTTCTGTTACAGAAGCCGTAATGTGATCCAAAAACGACCATTCTGTGCAACTGCATGCGTTTTCGTATTGAAGCAATTATATGATGGATGTTTTGGTGATAGAAATACACTCAGATTTTTCCCTTGCCATAGGCAAATTTGCTGCAGTTTACATCTACAGGTACTTCAGAATGTAAATTAGATGATATGGGAGCGGAAACGTGTTTTTTGATAGAGATGCTTGAATTTCTATACATATTCACTGAGAGTATTTGTAAAAATGCTTCGCTTATTGTGGAAAAAATGAAAATTTGTGTCCTAACTTATACAAATCTTTATCAGTTTCCACCCTACAGGTACCTGGAAAGTTATCTACAAGACAAGGGTGCATAAGCGCCTTTTTGACCTAGCGGCTTGAGCAGCTATGCGTTTTCACAAGACGGTAGTTGCAGAAAGTAATCGTTTATTCATGGTAAAACTAATGCTACATTCATGGTAGATTTGTGGCTTAACTTGTAGAAATCTGCATCCGTTTACATCTACAGATAGCTACAGGTATTGTTGAACTAGTGACTGAGAAATCTAACCGCTTGGAAAGGACACAATGCAGAAAACATGGCTGATATTGGTGAGAGCCATGCGGAATGTAAATGCAGTTAGTGAGACAAAGCTACAACGCTTCATTTTGATTGGCTGTTGCAGATGTCGCAGATCTATATCTGCGATTTCATTGGAGTAAGCGTGCATTTTTATTTCAAAGAGACTCGTGACTTCAAGTGGAAAGTTCAAGGTGTTCCACTCACTAGATTTTCCTAGATTTTTGATATGCTGGTAAGGGATTTTTTCTCTACAAGATGAACCCAGTCTTGAAACTATTGCAATTTGTGACGGGTTACAGTGTAATTCGCTGTAGATTGCCTGGACTACAACCCCTAGCAATGAAATTATAGCTTACGTACATTGAAAAGGCGAAGTGATTCCTTGATGGGACGATTCCGCCAAGGGGATGGAGGTGGATTCATTCCTTTCATTTCATCATTTTTCTGATGGCAGACGTAAGCCTGATCTCTATAAATGAGTTCAATAGCGCAATCAAATAGTTTTTGAAAATTATCAGATGCATGCGTTATTTTGTAGGGCTCATAGCCCAGCCATCGAACCATTTCCAAAATTTCGATGTAAAACCGCCCCTCTTCTTTTTCCGGATTCGTGTCATCATATCGTAAATAAGTGATGCCTCCATGTTTCTACAATGAAATGATGAAATTGATGATGGATCATCATAAAAAATAGATTGTTGTTTTATGCTCGATTTCTAGCATCGGCCAGGTGTAACTCTTTTATGAAGGAGTTTGGAATTCCTTGGAACTCTACGTCCTCCTTTTATCCAAGTAACAAATTGTTTGTATTCAGATGAAGCCTCGATCAGTCAGATCGTTATTCCCCTTTGTTGACCACTTGACACTTAGTAAATGAGCGATTTTTTACAAATAACATGAATGAAGGTTTATTCAAATTCGCAATATGAAACTCAGCTACAAATTTGCTATAAAATTTTGATGCCGATTAATAAAGTGTTGTGTGCAGATCTGGTGCTTTTAGCAAGATGATATGAAAAAACATATCAAGCATGATGTAGTTTTATAAAATTCGTTTTGCGCTATGCAAAACATTGCTGATATTGAAACCAGTAGTGGGGGATCGATGCCCACCAAAGCATCTGAAACCATGTCGCAAGAATATAATGATATGATGACAGCTATGTTTTGAGGGCGTCAATGGCAAATTAGAGGGCAAAATAGAGGCCGACAATTTGCCATTGACAGCCCGAAAAATGTAGATGTCATAATCATTGTATGCCATGTTGCGAAATATTTCTATGGTTTCATTTCCAGGCTATGAATTCCGGCCATGATTTCCCGGCCGTTAATGAATTTCTGGGCATTATCAAAGATATCAGTCTTATATACATGGTATACAATGAAGCGAGAGAAACGATTATTGATCAAATTGCTATGTAAAGAGATGTATCCTACGGCTAGTGGACAGGATGCGCACATTCTTATGACAGAACATAGAAATTAACAATACCATAGAAAGTCATAGAGTGGATATTGCATGAAAATCATGGCACACGCCGGATGGAACTTAGTTGTGGCAAGAGGCAAATTTTGCGAACTAGTTTTTTTGTTTTCTGGTTGGCATTTTTAATTATCAAGTCAATTTTTGATCTGAGTTGTTGCCCGCTGTCATGTACACAAAAGTAATATTGAATTTATGAAATGCAGCAGCGACAGGAAGACTAAAAAAGAAATCTTTTAAAACATGCTGTACTTTCATCATTTTGGAATATCGCTCCTATAATCAATCAAGAGTGTATGTATTCAGACACATAAGCAACTTCCAATGTCGATTCACTTAACATGCATTGCTCCATCTTGAAGTCAGAGGCCAACAAGTCTTCAATTATTCATTTTATTTGAAAAGGAGCCCTGTTCAATATATTTGAAAAATTTTCAAAATCTTTGCATGTTTTCGAATATCAGCTTCCAAAATATCATCACACTGTATCACATGTGATATTCAATGATTGATTGAATTTTGAAAGTTCCAGCGACATTTTATTTATCTGAGTGATGATTCTAGCCCAAAAAGCTTTCAAAGTGTCTATTCCAGAAAAGCTCTCACTTTCTTTATCGCTAGAATGAGAAACTTTTTAACAATTAGAATCTTTATCTGCGAATTTTTGAAATGTTCTCACAACCAGTGCGCTGATCATTTTCAGTTATGACTCTGTGAACCAATTTTTGATTCGTATTCCAGCATTGCAAAATTTGACAATAACTGCTGTAAAAAGACACAGTATATCAACCCATGGAATAGTAGGCCACTTCATATGAAACAATGCTGCCATCTCACTTAAAATTCTCCTTAAGAAAAACCTACAATTTGCTGTCAACAACTTCCACATGAAACTCGACAAATAGTTTGACTATGATAGGTCTACAATGTATGAGATCGAAATTGATCTACAAACCATAGATTTTTCTTTGTGCCATCGGTGTACACATAGAAATTAGAATAGTGGTGTACTACACCATTTACAATTCAAGTTCAGTCAATCAGAATTCAAGTTAGTCTACGATATCTCATCAGAATTCAAGTTAGTCAATCAGAAGGCAAGTTCGTCTTTAATCAAAGAAATGCTTATATTAACAGGACATTAGTCAGATTATCCTTGAATACTTTCTTTTGCAGAACATTTGGGAAGGTAGGTCATCATAAGTTGGTACCAACCGGTACACTTGTCAGCTGTAACTTCTGCGGCTGCAGGAGATACAAAGGATCTTAGTAAATAACATCGATATTGTGCTAAGTTCATTTGCAAATTCCGGGCAGCATTTTCATCATCAAACATCGATTGCGATGCTGCTAGTTGCCGTTTTATGGCACTTTTGAAGCACGAAAATGCGCCCTCTTGAGGGTTTAAAAATGATGAGTATGGTGGAAGAAAAATTATCTTATGATTTTCTCTAAGTGGTATAGCACGAAAATGACACTTGCAATTGTCCATGATAAAAAATGCAGCTTCTTCACCCACAATAGCACTGAGTTCATTTACAAAATCCATCAGAATTGATAGAGCCCTCTTGCACACTGTAGTGGATCTGATAGTTACATATCAGAGTTACTGATAGCCATTATCACAGAAAGATTCCTTCCACGCTGCTTCGCGACAGTTCGATAAGCTCGCTGTCCTCTCACTGACCTTCCGTAGGATCGCTTTGTCCACACATGGAACCCACATTCGTCGATGAATATGTTCTCGTTCAGCTGACCTTCCTCTAAGTACCATCGTGCATACTCATATCTCTTGTTTATGACTTCTTCTGAGTTGCGTTGAGCTGGCACGTCCCGAGCTAGCTGACTTGTAATGAGCATTTTATCTAAAATGGTGCTTACACATGACTCCGAAATTACAGGCTTTTCAGGGCATCTTAGTCTCAAAATAGCATTAATCTCTTTTAGAGTAGGCAATGGTTTTTCGTTGACTATCTCTAACAGTGCGCCTCTCATCGAATCATCAACTTTGCGATAACGAAGTCCTCCATGCTGACTTACAGTTCTGTCACTTCGAGACTTCATTATGATTGATCTTGCAGTTTGGCGTTTGATTCCCAATTGTCGGGCAAGATCAATGAAATCGTCTCCGCGTTCGAAAGCTTGAATCAACCTTTGCTTATCAACGTTGGCAATTTTCCTGTAGGGGCCTCTTGGCAAATTACCCAGGTTGCTTGTACTTGCTTCACTTTCAAAGTCCATGATTAGTCTTTCATAGTTCTCAGAGCTAATGTTTATGACAACCTTGAGATACAAGTATTTCTATGAAACAGGTGCAGTCACGAAGTTTAAATTATTTGAAAATATCGCATTCAAAATTGGCGATTACGAGTGCATAGCTATGAAGCATCCATTATGAGAAATTTTAAAATCATTTTATGATACCAATTGCACTCAAAAGCTTTGTGGACGAACTTGCCTTCTGATTGACCAACTTGAATTCTGATTTAGATATCATGGACTAACTTGAATTCTGATTGAATGAACTTGAGTTGTAAATGGTGTATTATCCACTTCTATGGGTGTATCCTTTTCCATTTCTATTTCAGATATTTCCAAATGAATTTCAGACATTTCCAGATGGATTTCAGATTTCTCCATTTGGATTTCAGATATCTTCAAAGTTGAGCCTGTGGTAGATATCTGAAATTCATTTGGAGATATCTGAAATGCATCTGGAAATGTCTGAAATTCATTTGGAAAGATCTGGAATCAATTTGGAAATATCTGAAAGAGACATGGAAAAGGTGTAGTCTACATGTACTACAGATTGTTTCATAAAAAATGGATCACCCTTAAACATCGCCTTAACTTCAACTTTGTCTAACTCCGCCAAACTTGAACGAATTTCTCTGAAATTTGGAAGATATGTCAGTTGTGCTTACTAATATCATTGTTGAAATTTCAAGCATGAATATTGAGTTGTTTTCCTGTTATAGATAAAAAAGTAGTAGAAAATTTGATCTTCATTTAGCAATGTTGCACAAAATCATACCTCACTCTTATAAAATTACATCTGTTTCCTTTGTTATGTAATATGTTGTTCTACAAGCCAAAAGCTATCAAGCAAAATAAAAATAAAGAAAATCGGTCAATCAGAGCCAGTATAGCACCATTATTCATCAACAATAATGTAACTGCTACATGTGATTAACTGGACTTCATGTTCCATAGCTTCCTGACTTCGTTGCGGTGGTGTTGGCAGCACTCCTGATTGCTTTCAGCTAGAAATCTATCTCTTACCGGTTGAAAATAATACAAAGCACAAATGAACAATAACGAGATCGCATTCACAAAAGGCAAAGTGTCAGCCTTGCTAGAACTAGGGTTTTCTTTGCGAGCTACAAGCAAGCGACTAAATGTCCCTTACACAAATGTGCATCGATGGCATAATGATGATTTTCAACTCTGTCGCAAAGAGGGCTCTGGCCGTCCACGCAAAGCATCCAAACGTGGAGACCGCCTAATTTTGAGATTTGTTAAAGTTGATCCAAGTCTCTCGTTAACTGAGATGGCTGCACTAGTCTCGTCTATTTCTAAGTCCACTATTCGTAGAAGACTTATTGAGTCGAATTTCAAGAGCTGTAAGAGGCCCCCTCAGATCGAGTTATCAGATCAGCATACAAAAAGACGTCTCAGATGGGCAATGAGTCATTGTCACTGGCGAAATCAATGGGATCGGGTTGTCTGGTCTGATGAGGCATCAGTCCGTCTGAAGGATAGTGATGGTCGATTAAGATTATGGATAAAATCTGATCAGGAAATTCCGAGACATTTACATCGTCCCCGGGTACAAGGTGGTGCGACTCTACTGATTTGGGCTGGCATTTGGACCAATGGCCGCTCTGAACTTCACCTACAGCAAGGAACAATGAATTCTGAACGCTATGTGAATGTTTTACGAATGAACATTGGCCAAATGACAGATCATCTTGGTGATCCATCGACTTGGTTATTTATGGATGATAATGCTACGTGTCACAGGAGTAGTAGAGTCAACTTATGCAAGTCTCATTTAGGGCTTAGGACATTATCTTGGCCAGCTTGTTCTCCTGATCTGAATCCCATAGAAAATGTATGGAGTATTCTAAAACGTAACGTTCGTCGTTCACTGCTACCTACAGATGGCGTATCACAACTTACGTCACTAAAAAGAGAGTGGAGAAAGTTAGATCAGTCAAAAATCAACGATATCATCGAATCAATGCCTAGACGAATTGGTAATGTCATTGACAATAAGGGTAGGGCAACAAAATATTAGCTTCTTAAGAACCGTTACTGTATCATCGCTTATCAGATTATATAAGGACATTTAAATATATTAGGGACATGAAATAACATGAAAAATGCTTTCTGTATCATACTTATGTTTTATTTAGTCAAATTTTAGGATGATCCACTTTTTATGAAACGGACTA